>JASEVX010000019.1:4305326-4370249 GCA_031761405.1 Serripes groenlandicus
GAACAAACTTTTCTAAGGGATACATTGGTTTCGTGGAATAACATCAGAAGCAAATTACCAAGAAAATATGTTAAAAAATAAATCGTATGGAACAACACAGATATAAAGTGCAATGGGGATACAATGTTCTTCAGAAAATGGTTCAATAATCGGATAAAGTTTTTAAACATATATTTGATTTCCGTACAAAAAACTTTTTATGATTTTAGAACATTGAATTACATGTAATATCATTTGTAACATTCCAGACGAAATGAAAAACAAAATACAAGAGGCACAACCAATGAATGATGCAATCAAAAAATTAGTTACAAAAATAGTTGAACTGAAAAAAAAAAAAAAATCTATATAAACTCCAATTACAATGGTAAACCTCATTTAAGTCCTTGATTTTCACAGATTTTGGTAAAATGTCAAGTATAAAATTCCATGTTAAACAAGAGGGCCATGATGGCCCTAGATCGCTCACCTGGGTTATGCAACCCATTTTCAAACTTGGCCTAGAATTCTGAAATGTTTCAAGCTGCTGAAAGAAATAAAGTGCGGCCTCTTGAGTTTTAACAATATTTTCCATCAATTTGGCCTAGTGCCCTTGTTTTTGATTGGACATGACCCTTTTTCAAACTTGGCCAACATATTGTCAAGACAAACATTCTGACAACGTTTCAATGTTTTCAAATTAAAAATGCAGCCTAAAGAACGTTAAAAAGATATAACTTAAATTTGACCTAGTGACCTAGTTTTTGACCTAAGTTAGGACTTAACCTGAATTTCATTAAAACCAATATTCTGTCAAAATTGCAAGTATTAAGAATAGTTTCCCTCCATTTGGTATTTTGACCTATTTCTTTAACAGACATGACGATTATTCGAACTTGGCCTTCAATTCATCAAGACAAATATTCTGATGAAATGTCTACATTCTAAAATGTAAAATACGGCCTCCAGTGTGTCGACAATATTTTCCTAAAATTTGAACTAATGACTTAGTTTTTGACTTCATACGGCCCAGTTTCGAACTTGTCCAATATTTGATGGAGATGATAAGCTTTTATGCAGATCGTATGTAAAATGTGGCCTGTAGAGTGTTAACAAGGCAATTGTTGACGATGCACAACGGTCAAAGTGGGATCGCAGTAGCTCACCTCAAAATCACTTATTTAAAGGGTTGGTAGCTTAAAGATGAATAAGACAAAATCAAAAGAGCTGTCATGGCACAACCTATTGAAATGGTTAGTTTAAACTTATTTATTATAAACCGATTGCGAAACAAGCTTTAAGCTTATATTAATCACGCTCGATGTCTGCTTCCTGGATACTTAACCAGTGTACTCGCGCCGATTGTGTGGAAAAATCCCAAAGTCAGGACCCGCTCATCACGGGACTCGAACCAGGAACCTTTGATGTGAGAGGCCGACGCTCTACCTCTGCACCACTGTCTTCCACTAACATTATAATTAAGATTTAAAATGAAACCTTCGAATATATGGGATATGTGTGCAAGTAATGAAGAAACCTATAGAAAATAATATATATCAAATAACATTATATTTATTTTAAATGAAATACGCCAATCAACTATCAAGGAAAGATAACCTTTTATAAATATCAGTCAGAAAGTTTTAATAGGAAATGGAAAAAATTCTTAAACTCCTGTTAATTTGTCAATCATTAGACTTAAACATATTCTATCAAGTCTTAGTTCAAGATACCCCACCTCCAATCACACTCTCACTCTGTCTCTCTCTCTCTCTCTCTCTCTCTCTCTCTCTCTCTCTCTATCTCTCTCTCTCTCTCTCTCTCTCTCTCTCTCTCTCTCTCTGTCTGTCTCTCTTTGTGTCTCTCTCTCTGTCTGTCTGTCTGTCTGTCTCTCCCTCTGTGTGTGTGTGTGTGTGTGTGTGTGTGTGTGTCTCTCTCTCTCTCTCTCTCTCTCTCTCTCTCTCTCTCTCTCTCTCTCTCTCTCTCTCTCTCTCTCTCTCTCTCTCTCTCTCTCTCTCTCTCTCTCTCTCTCTCTCTCTCTCTCTCTCTCTCTCCTCTCTCTCTCTCTCTCTCTCTCTCTCTCTCTCTCTCTCTCTCTCTCTCTCTCTCTCTCTGTCTCTCTTGTGTTTTGAAAATATCTCAGGACAGAATTTATACTATGGGAATAAGAATTTATAATTCAGTTATGATTCTGCCATATTGTTTATCTGTTGTGGAAAGGGTGACAGTCAACATATTGAATGTTTGAAATGTCAAATTAATTAAACAGAACATATCAGGAGTCAAAATGTCGAAATAAAAGTATATAGCATATATATATGAATACACTTACTGTTACACGGTAAACTGTATAAACATCTAAACTTTTAGTCGTAGTAACACAATTTGTTCTGTGAAGTGATATTTGTGATATTTATCGATAAAAATTAAGTAAATCGAGGACTTCAGAATTTGTGTCATGTTGTTACTTTGTTTGTTGAAGGTTTGGAACGTATTGATATACCAATTATGATTTAACTGTCTGACAGTCACACATCGTGTCTGCTCCATCACTTTCGAACTGATGGAAGAATCATTAAATATCTCACCACAAATGTTCACCATACTGAGACGATGTAGAGAGCTATTAATATTGTTACAATCCCGTTTGTTTAAGGTCAAGGTCGCAATGAAGATTAAAAGCCATATGACTATATTTCGTGTCCGCTCAATAATCTTTGAACATTTGAAGGATTTTGTATAACTCACCACAAATGTTTACCATACTGATACGATGTGCAGAGTGCGTGTACAACCTCTATATTTCGTGTCCGTTTGATATATTTTTAACCGTTTGAACGATTTTGAAATAACTCTCCACTAATGTTCACCACTCTAAGACGTTGTGCAGGGCGCATGTTACAACCACTTTGGTCAACTTCAAGGGCGTAATAAGAGGTCAAAGGTTCTATGACTATAGTTCGTGTCCACTAAATTACTTTTGAACCGTTTGAAGGATGATGAAATTACTCACCACAAATGATAACCTTACTGAGACGAGTGCTTGTTATAACCACTTCAGTTGAAGGTCAAGGTTGTGATTACAGGTCAAAGGTCATATGACTATAGTTTGTGTCCGTTCGATAACTTTTGAACCATTTGAAGGTTTTTGAAATAACTCGCCACAAATGTTAACCATTTTGAGACAATGTGCAGAGCGCATATGTTTTTGTGACAAAAACAAACACAAACACCTAGTTTAAATATGTTATAAGCTGTTCTTTATTTTTCCGTCGCAATCATTTAAATGTATACCCATCGTGTTTGCAGTGTAATGAAGGGATTGCACAGCAACATAGATAAAAGGGATCCGCAAATCTCCCCTCGTACACTTTATCTGGTTAAGAAATCACATGAATAAACAAGTTTATGTAAATGTAGTGGTTAGACATGTATAAGTTACAGTCAATCTGTGAAATCAGCCATTTCATGAAATGGCTAAACATTTTAGCCTTTTCGTGAAATGACCAATTCACTCGGTCATTTCATGAAATGGCTAAATATTTCAGGCTTTTCATGAAATGACTAAAAGTTTGCTCCAGCCATTTCATGAAATGGCTAAAATCAAACGTCTTTGGTCAATTGGGACAAAATAATAAGAAATATACCTTTAAGAAACAAGACTAAGACTAATGTTAACTGCATCATTTATTTTTTATATAAGGTTTTGCACATGCACAATATTGTCTATGTCCGCTTTGTGAGCCTTCTGGGTTATATCGAAGGTATCTTCTATGGTAGCATAATAAACCGGTCGATCTTCTGGTGATTGTCTTTTCTTGATCAGCTTTTCAACATCGCCGCACTGTAGTAGTTCATATTTAGACTGTAGGTAGTACTGGTGTCTCGATTTCTTCGTTTGAACACTGTGAATACTTCTCAAACAAAGCTTCTTTTAATTTAAGTTCAACTGTTGTGTGACTTAAGATTTCAAAATGTAATGAACGTACAGAAGCAAGTGATTTTATAACAATAATGAGTAATTATATTGCTAAAAACAATCAGTACGATTATAGCAATAATTAAAGAATAGTTAAACACATTCTTTTAAAAGAATGAATATTGATGACCGAGCAATTAAAGAACACAATGAAAGTTTGCTTTACTTCGGCTAAGTTCAAAGCAATCATTAAATGGAAAAGAAGGTATTTACAATAATGTTTTTGTTTTTGTGAACCAATTATGATAATCCAATTAAAAATGATGATTGGTCTATTTGATACTTATCTCTTTAAGTACACAATTAGTGAAAGTTTGCATCACTTAAACAATGATCAAAGCAATCATTGTAGGTAATTATATTGAGCCCCTATTCTACAATCCAGGTAGCTTGCATTTATTAAGATTAATTACATATGACAAAGTCATTTCACGACAAGGCTAAAGATTTTATCCATTTCATGAAATGGCTGATTCCACAGATTGACTGTAATATATGTCATCATATGTGAAACAAAATTTACAAGGTGCAACAAATAAATTATTTATAACATTTATTATTGAGTATGAATATAATAAATAATAAAGTCTGCGCGATTGGAGTCAATGCAACTCTTGAGCTCCAGCTTCTTGGGATGGTATTGGTTTTATACTTTATATTTTGTTATATCGATGAAAATATGGTGTATGACCAATGTCATATGTCCTGTCCGCCGAGATATAACCTTAGATGTTGAAAGCGGCATGAAACCCAAACAAACAAGCAAACCCACTGTAATGTACACATTAAATGAAAATATATGTATGATACAAAGTACCGTATAGACATTGTATATGTATGCAATTTGTATTGTCAAAGATATAAAAGGTAAGTCAGACATTTATTCGAAAAGCAAAGTGTTTCGCAATACAAATGATTTTAAAACAAGCATAGATATATTCTTCATTAATTGGAGTATCAGATGTCATGACAACCATGAATGTCGAAATACTTGGTCTCTTCCAGTATTTTTTTGTTCTAATTTCGTTCTATCTTCTTGATATAATGGACATTCTAAAATAGAAATTAAACCCATCTTGGATTGTGTTCAAACAAGCGTGTATATGATAGCTGTAAATTCTGATGGACAGGGTTTTTTGATTACTAGAATGACTTTCGTGAAATGAACAACCATTTGGATGACTCTGCTCAGACTGCACCGCAACTCCGCCTGATCAGGATCTTCTCTGATCCTCATTAAGTCATGTCGTTGAAAGATCGTTTACCGTTTTTACTCATGCAGACATATTTCTACGTATCTGCCGCAACAGACAGCTTTTAAAAAAAAATGATGCAAAAGGGGCAAAATAGGCTGATAATGAGTAGCTTCACCATATATTTTTATTGATTGGAAGACATTTTCCATATATCTGTGTAGATGTGTTCAACGTCGTCAGATGAATATTTCTTGTTTGTTGGAAAGAGTTAACCTAATTCATTCCTGTTCAGGATCTAAATAGAAACTGTTTTAGACGTTTCCTGAAATCTTCTATGACTTATAAGCGAAACGTGCATAACTAGATCTGAGTGTGTGGATTTGAACGGTATTCCGGTCCTACACTTTTCGCAAAAGCATTAAGGTTAACTTTCATTGACCATCGCCCATATGTAGCGTGTTTTTTTAACGTATTTGAGTGTACATGTATTGTGAAAAGTAATCGACCGTGTACTTTGAAATGCATCTTTCGGTCCATTGCTCTTGATCATAGTTAGACGCAATGCGTAACTAACTACCCTGTATCTGTATATATAATCAGAATGTTGTTTAATATTGGAGAACGTGTGAGTGAATTCCAGGAAACACATGATTAGATGAGCTGGTAGCCGTGATATGACTTAGAAATTGTTCAAAACGGCGTTAAACCCGAATCAATCAATATTAATATATAAGCCAACTCACGACTAATCTGGTCAATCAAGCGGTCGTGAATTCGAAACCCGGCTCAGACATTCTTTTTTTCCGACAATTGACACAAGTTGTTATCACTAGCGTCATTCTTCTTCAATCAATGGGCTAAATAGTCTATGTTGGAAGGAAGCCAGTCGCCGTTGAACACGACGTTCTACTCCAATCAATCTTTCACGTGTATTCGGTCAATTAATGTTTCACGTGTACTCGGTCAATCACGTGTATTCGGTCAATCAATATTTCACGTGTACTCGGTCAATCAACGTTCACAATAGGTGTACATCGACTTATGAAATAAAGACTAGCATCTTATTTCTGTGCCATGGTAATTACACTTATGAAGTAGCTTGTAAAGTTCAAGCAATACACACGTATTGTGTTGCATAACATGTAAGGATAGACTATAAATGCTGGTCTATTTCTTCAGTATGGGAACTTGACTCCTAGGCTCAAGTACTACTTGTCAGTCCAGGTCTTGGGAATGGTAGGCCTAACGCTATGTGGAATATATGTGATTAAAAGTCTTTCTTGAAACCAGCACCTGTTATTCTGCCACAGATTGGTGTTTAATCAAACGGTTTAATCAGTTCGATTGGTATGTTAGCGTTTAAGCTGTTTAATATCAGTAACATTTGTTTTCTTGGGGGTATTTACGCCGTTTTCAACATTATTTCATTGATATCAGGTCCACTGTTCCACTTATCCATGATCCCTCGGTAAACTAACCAGTACTAGGCTAGGAAATGTGCCTTTTCCAAGGGCTCTCCACCATTATCGGCGCGACTAGGGATCGAGCCCGGGACGCCCGGTTCTGAATCCCCGACGCGGACTCTTATCAGATACATCAAGGTGTGACTTACTAGTGACTAGTTATAATACACATATAGCCCATAAGGTGTTGAACAATATATGTGTGTTTTAAGTCCATGAACTGCTGACATTAATTGGCCGAGTACTTGGGCATACATCATTTGGTCGACTGCAATCGAAATTAAGTGAAACACAGTACCTTCATAATTGTTTGTATTACCCAGTCCATCTATGTAACCCAACTCACGAACATTCACGATGGTAACCCTTCTATCAACGATTCGAGAACAGTGGAGTAAATAGTGTATACAGTGTCCTCGTTCGATTAAGTTTAGTGTTAGACAGTGGTGTAGTGGTAGAGCGGCTGCCACTCGTATCAAAGGTAACGGGTTCGAATCCCGTGATGAGCGGACTCTGCCGTTTTTTTTTCACCACACATTGCACTGTCTAACCAGAGTCTCTGCTGTTCATCTACCGTTTGTGCAGTCGTAGAAGTCATTTATATATTCAACCTTTCCCAAAATGTTTTCAATGTGCTGCAGGTGCAAATGGGAAAGGGCTATGTGGTAAATATGACACTTGATTTGGTTCGCCGTAAGAGGTTCCTTAACAGATATTTCTTAGACAAGGGTAGAATATATAAAGACAACACTGTGCTATATTCTACCTTTCCCACAATGTTTTCAATGTGCTGAAGGTGCACGTGGGGATAAGGGTTATGTGGTAAATGTGACAATTGATTGGGTTCGCCGCAAGAGGGTCCTAAACAGATATTTCTTAGACAATGGTCGAATATATATAGTCAACACTGTGCTATTCAAACTTTCCCACAATGTTTTCAATGTGCAGCAGGTGACGTTGGGAAAGGGCTATGTGGAAAATGTGACAATTGATTGGGTTCGCCGTAAGAGGGTCCTAAATAGAAGGTCAATATTTCTTAGACAAGGATCGAATATATATATAATCAACAGAAAAGCATATATTTGTTAGACAAGATAAGAAGATATATGAGCCGTCCCGCGAAAAAAACAACATAATGGCCTCTCCGTAATGTTTCGACCAAAATGACCCTCGCTGTCCGCGCAGGCTAATTCGGGCCGACACATTCCGTCTCAGGGGGATAGAGGTATAGAGTAATGATTCCTGAATCAGAAAATCCACAGGAGGCGAAAAGTGTCTAAACGGGTAAGTCTGCGCGGCATGCTTAGGGTGATCCGGTTCGATACTTTACGCAGAGTCCACAATGTTTGTTTTCTCGCGAATCGGCTCATATATAATCAACAGAAAAAGCTTATGTTTTACAATGGTCTGTCAGTTTCGAGACAGATAGACTAGACTGGTCAATTAAGCGAATGTTCAGAGGATCAATTACAGAAGTCAACGTAATATCACATGTCTTGGACTCTTACGTCTTATCGTATCCAACGTGGTCGCGTTTGTATCGTGGGGAATGTTTAACCAGGCATCCCTGGTTCGATCCCCACTCGCAGCTGTCCTGATGATGTGTGACTGGACAGGGCACATGTTTATGCATAGTACTGGTTTGACACCCAGGGACCATGAATATATATGCTGTCCTGATGATGTGTGACTGGACAGGGCACATGTTTATGCATAGTACTGGTTTGACACCAAGGGACCATGAATATATATGCTGTCCCCGTGATAGAACTGACATACTAATAGAAACGCCATAAACCCCTATAAAACAAATATAATTATATTATTCTACAACAAATACCGATTGCAAGGGCTATCGATCAAGAAGTCGGTTCGATCTATATGGTTTATGATCATTGAGATTGCCTTGCTTTTTCTCTGTAATTGTTAGAACCGATTAGTGAAGCCAGAAAGGAACATCCAGTAAACATGCTAGAAATATTTTATTATCATAGTGACATAATTTATACAAATACAATAGTTGATTGATTTGAGTTTAACGTCGATTTGATAGGCATTTCAATTTGATCACCGCGGCTAGTTCCCATAACGAGTGTTTCCTGGCTTTCTCGCACTAGTACTCCACACATTCGTCCAAATACTACTGGAAACCTTCCCTCTAAGACAGTTAGCCAATTGGTGAACAACAAGTGACGCTTATCACAATCACATCGGAAAGAATGAATAATCGAGTCAGGATTCGAACTTAAGACCCATTTAGAGCCATCGCTGTTTCCGAGCGCTCGATTTTGGCTCGACATGTTCAATAGACAACACAACTCCGGAATTAATCAAATAATTAATCAATTAAAATAGTCTTAGCCAGTAAGCTTTTGGTCCGTTTGTCACATTAGACACATTTTGATTGATTGATTGATTGGGGTTTAACGCCGTTTTCAACAATTTCTCAGTTATATCACGGCGGCCAGTTCACCAACTCATGCATTTCCTGGTTTTCTCACACCAGTACTCCACACAACAATCTTCCCAAGCAACTGGCTGCTTTTCCATATAGACTAAGCCCATTGGTGGAAGACAAATGACGCATGTCGCATTGACTTTTGTCAATCGTCGGAAAGAAAGTATGCCGAGCCGGGATTCGAACTCACAACTCCTGGATTGACAGCCCGCGTCGCTACCGACTGAGCTACCGGAGCTCGGCGAGACACATTTTGAGTCAAACAGTTATACTAGATCATTTGACTCTTTTGATCGACTTAGTGATTCAGTGCATTGTATACACTTCAAAGAGTTTCACATACTACATTACCTGCAATTAAGGTTTAAATGTGTTTCTATAACAAGTTAAGTCCATAAATACTATAGACTAGCGAAATGTAGAAACACAATATAAATAAAAGTTTGATAGAGTTGAAAACGCTGTGGCAAAGGGAGTAATTGCTCGTTATGAGCAATTTCACCATTTGCCACAATGTTTTCAAAAGTTGTCTACTGCAAATGTGTCAAAATACGTCTGCAAATGGAAAAGGGTTGAAGAGGCCATGGATTCTACGGTTAAAGCATAATGCATTAATAAGGTTTAAGACTTTTCGATCAGTCAGTTCTGACCAGGGGCTTCCCTATTCGCTACCCTTCATGGATCCACTAGTTTCAAGTTCTGAATTGAACTGAACAGAAGTATCTTGACATTGTTATTAACAGGTCCAAATTGGGACATCTTAGGACAGACTTGTGTGATTTTGCTTTATAAAAAATAAAATCATTGTGGGAAGAGGAGACATTTTTCATCGTGTTTCTTTCTTAACGCTATTTTCAAAAGTCCTCAACATCAGATGTAATACACTAATTTGTATCATTGGAATGGTTACACTTGGACTACCCTCACCTGCATAGACACAGTCGTAAGTGTACGGTGCTTTTACCATTTGACTTTAAACGTAAGAATATCAGAATCACTCACTACTACAAGACAGCTATCAATCTCTCTGTAACATAAACAACGAGGGTAACTTAACCCATCTGACTTGTTTAATATAACTACCACGTCCCTGCCATCTTTATCAATCAAGGAGATGTTGTTAGACAATGAACTACAAACTAGTAGATTATCTTCATTGTCGACATACATTCCACCCGACCTTGCATACAGACCGGAGAGATCGTACACGATATCTCCCCGTGTACTGATACATACAACTGACGTACCATCGGACACATACACTCTGTCTCCATTTGGGCTTACTTTGATACCTCTACCTAAACCAAATGTAAGCCCGAATGTATCGGGTGAAATTGTATTATGTAAAACTCCACTCCCTTTGTTTAATACACGTATTTCAGGCTTACCACAAGCACGATTAAAACACAAAACATAGATATCAATATCATTTACATCAATAACTTTACACCTCACGTTCCCCCCAACGTCTATTCTTCGTCCAAGAGTTAAAGAGGGAGATGATACAGATAGGTTGACATGTATATATTGTAGATATTGATCTCCACGTGTTATTATCACGTTCCTGTCGTTCACTGTAGCAATGACGGATATATCGGATACATCTTCTTCTGACATTTCTGTCAATTGTCGGAAAGAAAGTTGGCCGAGCCGGGATTCGAACTCACAACCCCTGGATTGACAGCACGCGTCGTTACCGACTGAGCTTCCGGGACTCATTATCTAAACAGTATCCTACGATACATGTATCACCTTATTATTGCGATTAAGCGTGCCACTCATTTTGGGGATGACAAAAAACTTTATTTTCTTTGTGGATTTTGAAAAATAGACGTAGCTAAATCAATATTTGCTAGATTGATTTTAATTGTCTGACACACATTTAATACATATATATAATTTAATTTATAAAACAGTATTATGGTCATACATTTAATTATTCTTACATTTTAGGATTTTTAAATGCCGCGGTTGGTTCAAAGTTGAAATTTTCTTTTTTCCTTCATATAAGAAAATACAAGTGATACTGGTTTTTTTTTAAACTGCATGGGTTTATGGCTTTATGCACTCCGTGATCTTAATCACTAATATTGCGTTCATCTCAACATTAAAGACAAGTCATCCACCGTGGCCGAGTGGATAGCGTCGGGGATTTGGTTTGAACCCGAGTAGCGGCGGTCTTAGTAGAGTTCCATTTACAAGGCACATTTCCTAGCCTATTACTGGTTTGTTCACCCACGGATCGTGAATAAGTGAACTGTCGTCGCGATATTACTGAAATAATTTTTGAAAAGGCGTTAAAAACCCTAAAAAAAACAAAAGGATAACAACGGAAATAGTCTATGGCCGGACCTGGGTTCGATATCACGCACACGTGGATTGATACCACTTGTCGTTACCGACTGGGCAATCCGAGCTCGTCTTAACGTAATGGAAAAGTTGAAAAGTTGCGTATTTCAAAACAGAAGAGTTCATCCTTCTTAATCATTTTGTTTATGTCAAAAAGTTACCTGGGACATCTGATAGAAATTCAGTGATATAAACACTAAAACATATACGATTAAAATACAATACAAATTGGTATTGATTTGCGTATTATTGATTGAAAATTGTTACACAAATTTATCGTATAACAGTCTTAACAAATTACATACATTAACTCCTGGAAACAGATTTCATATTGGGACATCAAGATGGCACGCTTTAACAAAACACCAAATTGCTTAAATATCCTTAATTTGAATATTAAGAGATTAAGTCATCAGAGCTGAATTTAGATGATTTCATGAATGACCAACACAAAATGTTAGGTTGATTTAAAGCCCTTGGGTAAAGTTAAGATGGTCGTTTAGAGAAGCTTTGGTCTGCCTTCTTGTGGAAGTTTTTTATTCTTCATAATTTAAAACATCCACGTTTTACGATGACAACATGCTTTCAATACAATTTAAATTTCAGATCATGAAGTCTCTTTTCAAGGCCGTTTGCGGTCATTAATTATCATTAGTAATATTTAACACAAATTAATAGTGTTGCCATTGTTGTGCAATATATCCAGCCTGTAAAACTTAGCCAACGGTTTTGCCGTGTATGTGTGTACAAGAAGTCCTGCAGATGATAGTTATAATCTAATTTAACAAAAGGTGTTGGTTTCTTTTATGAAAAAGACCAACGGCGTGGACTAGTGGTTAGCGCGGGTATTTGGAACCGGGCATCCCGGGCTCGATCCCCACTAGCAGCGGTCATAGTGGAGTGTCCCTGGGCAGGGCACATTTCCTAGCCTTAAAGAAAACATGTGGAAAATGGATCAAATACCAAAAATTACACGCCTAGAAGGAAAATAGCATTATCAATAGCTTATAGGAACTTTAACTACCCGTAATGATCTGTGTGTCTGAAGTATAAAACATACGACAATGATTGGCAGTTAACACATATCTCATGATAGTTGCAAGGACAATTGAAAATGTAATAACTCTTAAATACTGTGGTTGACGATACTGCGCATTGTATACCACGACTATTACTTTTAGACACGTTTATATCAAGACAGGCACGCAAGTGTTACTAGGAGGGTATATACGTTATCTAATTGATTGATTGGGGTTTTAACGTCGTTTTTAACAATTTGTCAGTCATATCACTGCGACCAGTTCACCTACTCATGTGTTTCCTGGTTTTCTCACACCAGTACTTCACACAACATTCTTCCCAAGCAACTGACTGCTTTTCCACATAGACTTAGCCCATTGGTGGAAGACGACTGACGAATGTCGCAATGACTTTTGTCAATTGTCAGAAAGAAAGTTGGCCGAGCCGGGATTCGAACTCACAACCCCTGGATTGACAGCACGCGTCGTTACCGACTGAACTACCGGGAATCGTTATCTAAACAGTATCCTAAGATACATGTATCACCTGATTATTGCGATTACGCGTGCCACTCATTTTGGGGATGAAAAAAAAGCTTTATTTTATTTGGGGCTTTTGAAATGGACGTAGCTAAATCAATATTTGCTAGATTGATTTTAATTGTCTGACACACATTTAATACATATATAATTTAATTTATAAAACAGCCTTATGGTCATACATTTAATTATTCTTACATTTTAGGATTTTTAAATGCCGCGGTTGGTTCAAAGTTGAAATTTCATTTTTTCCTTCATATAAGAAAACACAAGGGATACTGTTTTTTTTTAAAACTGTATGGGTTTATGGCTTCATGCACTCCGTGATCTTAATCACTAATATTGCGTTCATCTCAACATTAAAGACAAGTCATCCACCGTGGCCGAGTGGATAGCATCGGGGATTTGGTTTGAACCCGAGTAGCGGCGGTCATAGTGGAGTACCATTTACAAGGCACATTTCCTAGCCTATTACTGGTTTGTTCACCCACGGATCGTGAATAAGTGAACTGTCGTCGCGATATTACTGAAATAATTTTGGAAAAGGCGTAAAAAACTCTAAACAAGAGGGCCATGATGGCCCTGGATCGCTCACCTTAATTATACAATGTATAATGTACTGCAATGCAAAACACATCAAGACAATTATTCTGAATGCAACCTCCACAGTGTTAACAAGATTTTCATTCATTTGGCCTAGTGATCTATATCTTTTTTTACCTGATATGACCCATATTCCAACATGGACTAGATACATGTATCATCAAGACAACATTCTGACAAATTTCAACTTGCTCAAGGTAAAAATATGGCCTCCGGAGTTTGAACAATATTTTCCTTTATTGACCTTGTTTCTGATTCAATATGACCCATATTTGAACTTGACCAAGATATAATTCAGACAAACATTCTGACCCAATTTCAAGCTGCTCAATTTGAAAATGTGGCCTCTACAGTGTTAACAAGATTACCCGTCAATTTGGCCTAGTGACCTAGTTTTTGAACCGGCATGACCCATATTCGAACTTGGCCTAGATTTCGTAAAGCTCAACATTCTGAAAAATTGCGGCCTCTAGAGTGTTAACAAGATTTACCTTCAATTTGATCTAGTGACCTACTTTTTGACCCGACATAACCCATGTTAGAACTTGACCTACATATCATCAAGACAAACATTCTGATAAAGTTTCAACATGCTCAAGTTGAAAATGTGGCCTCCAGAGTGTTAACAAGATTTCCCTTCAATTTGACCTAGTGACCTCGTTTTTGACCTCATATGGCCCAGTTTCGAACTTGTCCAAGATTTGATGGAGATGAATGTTCTGATACACTTTCATGAAGATTGGATGCAAAATGTAGCCTGTAGAGTGTTAACAAGCTGAAATGTTGACGACGCACGACGCACGACCCACGACGCACGACGGACGGACGCCGGACAAAATGTGATCACAATAGCTCACCCTGCACTTCGTACATAGGTGAGCTAAAAAAAACAAAAGGATAACAACGGAAATAGTCTATGGCCGGACCTGGGTTCGATATCACGCACACGTGGATTGATACCACTTGTCGTTACCGACTGGGCAGTCCGGGCTCGTCTTAACGTAATGAAAAAGTTGAAAAGTTGCGTATTTCAAAACAGAAGAGTTCATCCTTCTTAATCATTTTGTTTATGGTAAAAAGTTACCTGGGACATCTGATAGATATTCAGTGATATAAATACTAAAACATATACGATTAAAATACAAATTGGTATTGATTTGCGTAGTTTGATTTCAAGTTGAACTGAAATAGTTTATTATTGATTGAAAATTGTTACACAAATTTATCGTAAAAACATTACATACATTAATTCCTGGAAACAGATTTCATATTAGGACATCAGGGTGGTATGCTTTAACAAAACACCAAATTGCTAAAATATCCTTAATTTGAATATTAATAAAGATTAAGTCATCAGAGCTGAATTTAGATGATTTCATGAATGAGCAACACAAAATGTTAGTTTGATTTAAAGCCCTTGGGTATAGTTTAGATGGTCGTTTAGAGAAGCTTTGGTCTGCCTTTTTGTGGAAGTTTTTTATTCTTCCGAGCCCCGGTAGCTCAGTCGGTAGCGACGCGGGCTGTCAACCCAGGGGTTGTGAGTTCGAATCCCGGCTCGGCCAACATTCTTTCCGAGGATTGACAAAGGTCAATGCGACATGCGTCATTCCTCTTCCACCAGTGGGCTAAGTCTATGTGGAAAAGCAGCCAGTTGCTTGGAAATATTGTTGTGTGGAGTACTGATGTGAGAAAACCAGGAAATGCATGTGTAGGTGAACTGGCCGCCGTGATATAACTGAGAAATTGTTAAAAACGGCGTTAAACCCCAATCAATCAATCAATCAATCAATATTATTTAAATCTCAGATCATAAAGTCTCTTTTTAAGGCCGTTTGCGGTCATTAATTATCATTAGTAATATTTAACACAAATTAATAGTGTTGCCGTCGTTGTGCAATATATCCAGCCTGTAAAACTTAGCCAACGGTTTCGCCTTTTATGTGTGTACAAGAAGTCCTGCAGATTATAATCTAATTTAACAAAAGGTGTTGGTTTCTTTTATGAATGAAACATACAATTGTTCATAATCGTTTCCTACCACCTGTTATTGAAAATAACTTTCGTCTACCAGAACTACTTCTAATATATATATGGAAGGATACCATCAATGCCCACATAAATACTCAATCTTTTTAAACGTTGACTATTTTGTTGACGATAAACATACGCTGACATTTAAGGGCTACACATGCTGTGCTCTATACTTTAAAGAGGATCAAATGACATATAATAGCTTGATAGGTGAACAAGTATTGATTGATTGGGGTCTTACGCCGTTTTCAACAATTGTTCAGTCATAGAACGGCGGCCAGTTCACCTATCCATGTGTTTCCTTTCTTTCTCATACCAGCACCTCACACTACAATTTTCCAAGCAACTTGCTGCTTTTCTACAAAAACTGTAAGCATATTGGTGGTAGACTCTTGTCAAACGTCGATAAGACTGTTCGCCGAGCTGTGGTTTGAACTCAAAAGCCCTGGATTGAGCGCCCGCATTCCCACCGACTGAATTACCGGGACTCGGCAGTCGGACACTGTAAGAATGTTACACTTCATGTGCATGTGTACGTTTATTCAAGCATATACCATTTCCTGCTGTTTATCAAAGTGTCTTATTTGAACAAAAAATTAAAAAAACTTTATGCTATGAAAATACATACAACCTTACCTATGACTTTTACAGTCTACTTGCATGCAGTTAATCATCTAATTACGTGTAAGATAAATATTTGTGCTAGTTATATTCCATTTTGTTTGCGTTTTGAAACAACTTTTTCATCAACAAAGAACTGTGACATAAGCTTCAACCCTGAACCTTAAATTGGACATACCTCTGAGCTATTAATTTGCAAACTTATGTGGAAACCGAATCATGTATGCTGAAGAAACATTATCAACAAATGTCGTCAATGATCTAAAACTGTCTGCCGAGATTTTTCAGTTTCGTGCAAGGTTGCATGAAAAACCTTTATACTTCTTTGCAGAAGCCTCAACAGCCGAAACTGATCTAATATGAGATAAAAATTCGAGATCAACTAGAATTCATCAACTATCCATTACATCTCAGAAACAATATTACTTGGTAAAGTTTTCTGTATTTTTGTAACTTTAATATTTTTAACCAATTTCATGTTTCGAACTGCCGCAAGTAATGGTATAAACAAATATTTGTGTCCTTTAAATATGAAATATTACTGGGAACAAGCCATAATTCTTAGTCTCTCTTATGAAACCTTTTAAACACATGTGCATAGCCAAATTGTACATCATTGTTCAAACAGCAAAAAACAAGATCTTAATTTGTGACATTGACCCTTTCAGCTCAAATTAATCGCATTGCTTGCACCACACCATCGCATTTAGGTGGACAAATATTCAATTAGTTAAATTGAACCGAAATAAAAACACAATTTATGCATTAACAAATTCAGACTTGGCAAATCGAATAGATACACCGTTGTATTAGGCTTCAATTTAATTTCTATTAAACCCATTGATCAACATTAAGCACTTCAATCGACCGGAATTATATATTTATATATATTACTATGCTATTGAGATTGTGGAAGACCGGGGTATAGAGGTAGAGCGTCGACTTCTCGTACCCAAATTCCCGGGTTCGAGTCCCAGGATGAGCGGGTTCTGACTGGGATTTGTTCCACACAAACGGCGCGATTACTGGTTAAGTCTCCAGGAAGCAGACATCGAGCGTGATTAATATAAGCTTAAAGCTTGTTTCGCAATCGATGTAAAATAAATAAATTTAAACTTTAACTTATGAGATAAGAGACCATTGGACAAGGCTAAAACGTTGTTCTATTAAATTTAAATCTATAATCAGTTAATTTAATATTCATACCGATGAGATTCAATCATCGATGACTGGTGATTCACTGGTGATTAATACGTTATATGACAATCAAGCTCTAAGTACCTGTTGCAAGATCTAGTCCAGGCTCCGGCTTGATAGCAGGTAGTTCAGGAGAGGTCAGTGTTATATCATAACGTAGTAAATCATGGGTTGGTAATTGGCATCTTCTGAAAGATTCCGTCTCTGAGACTATGATCACGCTCAGTTTTCCAGATAGCACTGCAGGTAAAATAAAATCAAATACGCCATACCATTCAATTGCCGTTTGTTTGTTAGGCGCATATTTACCCGTAAAGTCTTCGACAAGCACCAAAGACACATCCCCAAACCGTATGCATATCATGTCATTAGGCGTTTTAAGAAGGACACTTCGATCTGATGAATAGAGGGCCATAAATTTAGTCGCCAGAGTTGTTTTCCCGGATTTCCTTGGTCCATTGATTGCCAGCATTTTGTGTTGTTTTAATATCTTCTTTGCATCCTCAAATCGTTGGTCGGTAAATACCTTTCTATCGTAGTAAGCGACGTACATCTTGGTATGTTCTTAAATAAAGAAAAACACAGACGGTTTTGCTTACACATTTACATGTATCCGGAAAGGAATATGGTCACCTATACAGGGAATCTTAAAACAAACCAATTTGTCTCTAGATACATTGCAGCCTAGCTCCGTTAGCTTAGTCAGAATCGATGGTGTATGTCACTACATGGATTGTGAGAACGAACCTTAACTCGGCCAACAATCTTTCCGACGTTTGACAAAAATTAATATGACAAACGTCATTCATCTTCCATCGATTGGCTACAATATATGTGAGCAAGCATTAAGTAGTTTTGAAGGACTGTTGTGTGGAGTACTCCTGTCAGAAAACACGTTAGCGTATGAACTGGACCGGATGATATGAGTAAAACAGTATTGACAAATGCTAAACCCATACAAAAAAACACCGACAAAAACAATCACTCACTAGACATATTGCAGTAATGAAACATTTTAAGTATGCTATTGATATATTATAGAATATATAAGATTATTTGTCATAAAAAAGATATTCTGTGAATGCTAAAAAAGAAATCATATTATATTGTGCATTACCTTGTAAAGTTTTCAACTGAATGCATGTATCTGATCCTAGAGTTAGTGAAGGCCTCTCATCTGAAACGCAAAATGTTATCAATAACTAACCTAGTTTATAACAGATTAGATAATTTATATAGGACACTTTATTTAAACTATTATATACTGAAACAGTGAATAAATGCAACAAACTAAATGGTTAACATTTTATATCATAACAACTCTTTTAAAAGAGTGGTTGTGAAACATAATGCCCCCCTGAGCGCCATGTCGTCGGGAATATTTAGACAATTGAATAAAATATGCATAGACCTAAATGCCAGCTGATTTGTCATTGATCTTGACCTTTCACCAATCACCTCAAAATCAATGTGGTCATCTACTGCCCAGCCTCCATGTCAAGTTTGTGGGCCATGGGTGCATGCAATGTCCATTTATCACTCACACAAGCTTTTTGCGATCAAGGTTGCAGTGACTTTGACCTTTGACCCGATTATCTCAAAATCAATAGGGATCATCTACTGGTCGCCCCCAGCCTCCAAATCAAATTTGAGGGCCATGGGTTTATGCAATCTCCATTTATCACTCAGACAAGATTTCGCAATCAAGGTCAGTGAATTTGTCCTTTGACCAGACGATCTCAGAATTAATAGGGGTCATCTTCTGGTCATCCCCAGCCTCCAAGCCAAGTGTGAATGCCATGGGTGCAGGCAATGTCGAGTTATCACTCGAACAAGCTTTTCACGTTCAATATAGCTGTGACCTTGACCTTTGACCCCACCCTAACCTCCATGTCATGTTTCAGGGCCATTGGTGCAGGCAATGTCCAGTTATCTCTCAGA
The DNA here is from genome assembly GCA_031761405.1 of Serripes groenlandicus. Classification (NCBI taxonomy): domain Eukaryota; kingdom Metazoa; phylum Mollusca; class Bivalvia; order Cardiida; family Cardiidae; genus Serripes; species Serripes groenlandicus. The sequence goes on from JASEVX010000019.1 coordinate 4,324,703, forward strand.
CAATATTTCGCATTAAAGGTCAGTGACGTTGACCTGCGACCCGATGACTTCAAAATCAATAGGAGTCATATACTGGTCACACCCATCCTCAATGTCAAGTGTGAGGGCCATGGATGCAGGCAATGTCGAGTTATCACTCGGACAAGCCTTTCGCCTACAAGGTCACTGTGACCCTGACCTTCGACCCGATGACCAACAAATTAACCGGGGTCATCTACTGGTCATCACCAGCCTCCATGTGAAGCTTGATGGCCACTGGTGCAGGTAATGTCGAGTTATCACTCGGACAAACTTTATACGTTCAAGGTCACTTTGACATTGACCTTTGATGTGAAATCAAAAGGGGTCATCTACTGTTCAGGCCTAACCTCCAAGTCAAGTTTTAGGACCATAGGTCAAGTTATCACTCGGACAAGCTTTGGTCTACCGATGGACCAACATACCGACATACCGACCGATCGACCGACATATCAGCACTTACAGACCAACATGTGCAAAGCAATATACCTCTCTTCTGCAAAGGTGACATAATAATCAAATGATTGAGCACTTGGTCTTCTTTACAAAGATTTATAAAAATGCAAAGGAATTGTAGCACAGTCCTTTCTTGTGTCGAAGAGATCAAATTGTGATGAGGAGGCGTCGTCAGGACATCTGACGTCATTTCCGTCGCGGCGTCATATAATTCCTGTACTTTTCCTACTGCTAAAAAGCGACTCTCTGTGAATAAATGTATATTCCTTTCCTGCGATTGGATTCGCGTTTTATTATCACTAAGGACCATCTCGTATGACGCCGCGACGGAAATGATGTCATGACGACGTCTCCTCATCACAATAAAATAAGTGAGGTTGCGTTCTTTCCTTGGTCTTTCCTTGGTCGTATAACTAGAAATCTAATACGGCAGTATATCGATCACATGAGTGATACTATTGAGCAAATAACTGCTAATATCGGTGTAAATTTAATCAAAGAATGCGAATGCAACTGCAAGGAATGTACACTTTAAATGAAATAGCGTAATAGTGAAGCCCATATATAATTAGGTATTACATATTTCAATTATTTGTTTTGTTTGAAGCCAACAGTTCAATTACCCAAGGTACGCATCAACTTGCCAGAGTAGTGACAAACATCCCAAAACTTCAATTTAGCATGCTGCTCAATTCAATTGGAAAATGGGTTTCGCTTTGTTCTTGGTGCATATTGTTGTCATACTCAAAAGTTAATTCGTTAATTCGTTAATTCTATTCTTTAAATTCAATTGTGTAATCCTTAATACTATTGACAGCCTCGTGATCTATTAATATGTAAATATCTGGTGCTATGTATGAAATTGAAATACATTATATGTATTAAGAACTAGATGCGCTTCTCTTTCGTCTTACCGCATTTACAAAACCAACTTACCTATAACCACGTGTGGATCCGCTTCAGTTGTTGGTTTCTGAAAAAGCACAACATCAGTTAAGATGTCGTGAGGATCACGGCAGCATGTGTCAATATATTGTAGATGTACATCGTAATCGGATGTTATGATCACAAACATCCTATCTTCCAGTGTCATTTCTCGGTCAATGCTATCGAGCCAAGTGTGTGTTTGTTTGATTCTTGTCGATGATATGTTTCTGATTCCGAAAGGGTTTCTAAAAAGAACAAGACTCACATCATCTGAGTTGACGTGCTTCCAGTCAGAGCAAACCGTCATTTCGACACATCTGTTCATATCTATACCAAATCCCTTGATCACATACAATGCTGTTTGTACGTACAGACTTGAGTGTGGACCCGCAACATACAGCCGCCTTGATTTGTTAAGCTTTTCGAGCATAGCATCTGAGTCGGTAGGTGCTGTGAAATCGTCATGAAGAGTCTCCATTGTCCTTTTAAAAGAAACTGTAACAAACATATATATTTATTTTTATATATACCATACTTAATTCAAGTTTATTTGACAACACAAATTAAACAGGGATGTATCGAGAGGACCAAGGTCGCCCTGAATCGATGAACTGAATGGCGGTGTAGTAGCAACTAGTAGTGTAACTAATAATGACGGTTGAAATGTTATCAAGAGTCTGAAAGAAAGTGAATGAAGTAAACAATATAAATGAAATAGATCACAGAACAGAACAGAACATTTAATTTCAACTTGAGCATATACATCTCTACGGTTTTAAATCAATATGTCATCACTTCAAAAGCATTCAGGCAAATTGATGCAGTGTTACTCTTAAAAATAGCATTTTCAATGAGACCATTTACCTATGCTCTTACTCGTAGGTCATAGGTCGACACTCAAATTTATGTTCAGAAAGTGTTGACCTGGCGCGTAGGTCGTAGGTCGACACTCAAATTTATATTTTTAAGATAATGTTGGCCGGGCGCGTAGGTCGTAGGTGGACACTCAAATTTATGTTCAGAAAGTGTTGAACTGGCGCGTAGGTCGTAGGTGGACACTCACATTTATATTAAGATAATGTTGAACGGGCGCGTAGGTCGTAGGTGGACACTCAAACTTATGTTCAGAAAGTGCTGACCTGGCGCGTAGGTCGTAGGTCGACACTCAAATTTATGTTCAGAAAGTGTTGACCTGGCGCGTAAGTCGAAGGTCGACACTCAAACTTATGTTCCGAAAATGTTGACCTGGCACGTAGGTCGAAGCTCGTAGGTCGACATTCAAATTTACACTAAGATAGTGTTGACTTGGGGCGTAGGTCGTAGATCGACACTCAAATATATGCTAAGAAAGTGTTGACCTGGCGAGTAAGTCGTACGTCGACACTAAAAATTGCATTAAGATAGTGTTGACCTGGCGCGAAGGTCGTAGGTCGACACTCAAATTTACATTATGATAGTGTTGACCTGGCGTTTAGGTCGACACTCAAACTTATTTTCAGAAATTGTTCACCTGACGCGTAGGTCGTAGCTCGACACTCAAATTTATGATTAGAAAGTGTTGACCTGACGCGTAATTATGTTCAGAACGTTTTGACCTGGCGCGTTGGTCGTAGCTCGACACTCAGAAGTGTTCAGAAAGTGTTGACTTTTTGCGTAGGTCGACTCTCAAATTTATGTTCAGAAATTGTTGACCTGGGGCGTAGGTCGACACTCACATTCATGTTCAGAAAGTGTTGACCTGGCGCATAGGTTGTAGCTCGACACTCAAATTTATGTTCAGAAAGTGTTGACCGGGCGCGTAGGTCGTAGGTCGACACTCTTATTTACACTAAGATAGTGTTGACTTTGGGCGTAGGTCGTATGTCGACAATTAAATTTACGTTAAGATAGTGCAGACCTGGCGCGTAGGTCGTAGGTCGACACTCAAACATATGTTCAGAAAGTGTTGACATGGCGCGTAGGTCGTAGGACGACACTGAAACTTATGTTCAGAAAATGTTGACCTGGCACGTAGGTCGAAGCTCGTAGGTCGACATTCAAATTTACACTAAGATAGTGTTGACCTGCCGCGTAGGTCGACACTTAAATTTATGTTCAGAAAGTGTTGACCTGGCGCGTAGGTCGTAGGTAGACACTCAAAATTATGCTAAGAAATGGTTGACCTGGAAATTAAGTCGTAGATCGACAGTCAAATTTATGTCAAGAAAGGATTGAGCTGATTTGACAACTGTTAGTTTAACATTAACGATATGTTTGAAATTGCGACATATTATTTACTTAATCTATTTTTATTAAAATCGTGTGTTAAGTTAAATTAAACATATCAAACATTTCTTTGTGATTTTTTTATTTTTTTTATTTTTTTATAATTAGTGTTAAATTCGTTATTATTTAAAACATTTAATTACATGTTTAAATAGTGTAGAGTAATAACGTGAATTTAAATTTATTGTAAGGATGTTTTATTTGCTTTAAAGTGTTATGCTTTCTTCTTTTTTGACTTAAGTGTGATGAGTGGCATATGTATTCTTAATTTAAAAGTTATTGTGACTGATCAGCCATCACAAAAGTTTTGTTTTCAACTTAAAAATATGTTAAGAATCAAATGTTCTGTTTTGTTCTGACTAACAAAATAAATTAATACCAAATTTTGCTGAACAACTTTAGTTTCAATTATATTGTAACTAAAGTCAATATGCATCTTTCATAGAGTAAAAAAATAATTCAATTACGATCCCTCGATATAATTTTGTGACGCCACTAAGAACGGCAATGATACATAGGATATAGTAAATTTCTTTAATTTTAATCTTCTTTTTATGGACAGAGAACTGTTTCAAAATTAAAATAGGTTTATGCATAAAATTATTAAATGCTTGGGCCATCGCCGGAAAGTACAATTATGTCAGTGAATTACTACCAGGGCCAATGCAAAAAAAAAGACTTAGAAACGCTTTTAAGCGGTAGCTCTTCACAAAGGTTATTAATGAGACGCCGAAAAATTATTATAGCCACTACATGAGTTGAAACATATGCAATTAAAGGCTAAGTAACAAGTTTTGAGGGCCTCACACTATCTTAGTGTATATTTGAGTGTCGACCTATGACCTACGCGCCAGGTCAACACTTTCTGAACATAAATTTGACTGTCGACCTACGACCTACGCGACAGGTCAACACTTTCTGAACATAAGTTTGATTGTCGACCTACGACCTACGAGCCAGGTCGACACTTTCTGAACATAAGTTTGACTGTCGACCTAGTACCTACGAGCCAGGTCAACACTTTCTTAACATAAATTTGAGTGTCGAGCTACGACCTACGCGCCATGTAAACACTTTCTGAACATAAGTTTGACTGTCGACCTACGACCTACGCGCCAAGTCAACACTTTCTGAACCTAAGTTTGAGTGTCGACCTACGACCTACGCGCCAGGTCAACACTATCTGAATGTAAATTTGATTGTCGACCTACAACCTATGCTCCAGGTCAACACCTTCTGAACATAAATTTGAGTGTCGACCTATACACTACGCGCCAGGTCACCATTTTCTGAACATAAGTGTGAGTGTCGACCTAAATGTGAGTGTCGACCTAAATGTGAGTGTCGACCTAAATGTGAGTGTCGGCCTGAGCGCCAGGTCAACACTTTCTGAACATAAATTTGAGTGTCAACCTACGATCTTCGACCTACGTGTTAACTTCACACTACTCATGAAATAAGCCATATATTCAGAAAAGAAGAATTTTCAAGTTTTGTTATATATCCCATTTTTCTGATCCAACTTGGTTACTTTGTTTTCAAACAAATAATATTGTTTGAACAATATCTGTAGAGATCAATATAAGGAGTATTTCTGTTAAATAATCTTGAAAGTCAACAATAACTTCCTGAGAAGATGATTTTGTTAAGGCAGGAATTTGAATAGCTCGAAATCAATTACACATCCCTTTGTCATAATTTGTATCAGAAATCCACATCGAATAATAATATCACTGGTAAGTGCGATGCCAATGCCGAACATTTCAAGGTTCGAAACCTTTGTGAACGGACTAATCTTGGGGGTTTCCCTACCTACTGCAAACACTCTGGTTCGATATGAGAAGGAAACGGGACTGAGTCAAAAAGGTTTATAATCGATAAACAATATTTCTGCAAGAAATAGAATATTTTGGATTATATTTTATTTCATCTAATTTAGGTATTCTGGATTTAATAGACTAATCTGATTGCGGACTTAAAAACGACCACGTGCTCATACGTATTAAATGTATATGGTCAATTCGAGACGAAATGTTATGCGCTGGCTTAAGATCGAATATACGTATAGCGAAGAGTTTGGTCTGATTTTAATAAAAATGGTTCTTAGAAAAAAATCGCTTTATTTAATAAGTTTTGGCTCGATCAACTTTTTGAACGAATTACAAAATACACAAACCACCGCGCAATAAAACAGAGGCAGACGATATTTCTCACCTTGCATTTTTTCAAGATTTGGATCAAGTATCTTCATTCTTTTTGTAGCAGGCTCTGAAATATTATAACAGCACGTATATTGAAACACACATGTAATATGATTTTTTTTCTTTCCGACATAAAGAGCTAAGTTAGATACACTTATTAATATCACATACCGATATGAATAGCTAATTCGATTTATTAACTTGACATGGATATCATATCCGTAGAAATAGCCAAGCCAGCTACTTCGATATAAGACGATGTAGTGGTAGATCGTCCGCCTCGGGTTTGGGAGGTTGCGAATTCGATACCCGGCCGCGTCATACCAAATACTTTGATAATGGAAGTAATGACTGCCCTCCCTGGCGCTCAAGATTGTGGGTTTAGCATTACGACTGACTGGCTTGTTTCAAGATAAGACCTGTAGTACTAGTAACTTACCCCAGAAACGCCGTGATACAACTGAAAAAATGTTGAATGGCGTAAAACACCATATAAACAATCAATCAATCAATTGATATACGGATCTGAATAAAAAACTAATACGAAAATATCGGTGTTTTCGTTTATAGGTAACGACAACTTTAATAACGGTCATGCAAACAAAACGAATTGAACATTATCATCGTCTAGTCAATCATTATTAATCGATATGTATGTAATTTCCTTTTTCAAACATTGTTTTCGTAAAAACCACCTATGCATATATTTTCCAGGATATATCTATTAAACTGATAGCATATACCGATGTAACAGTAAGATAAACTTCGTTAACGTTCCAATTGGCGACTTCTGTTCTGTAAAACCGTACATAACCTTAGTTTGTACTTATATTCGCCCATAATTTACTATTTCGCTTTAATGGATTAATGACCTTTAAAACAACTCCTGAAAATCAAATATGATGTTTACAAGTCAATTCTAAGATCCCATACCGAAAACGATAACTTTATTTAACGTGTTAAATATATGACATGGACCGAACTACATACAAATGAAATATTATCTGGAATATATTGTTATCGACGAACAAATTAAAACAATTGGATTTAATAAACCATTGACTCACCTCCTTTCCTTTTGCCAACATGAACTGTCTTCTCAAGGATACTGGTACTTGTCGCGCTTGACATTTTTAATGTCTTCATGTCATCTCTTAATTCATTAATTGTACCATTCATTGTACCCAACCAGTCTTTGAATATCTCTACATATGGTCCATGCGGTGGAAGTGACCTCTGTTTCACATCATCAATTATGGCTGTCATTTCCTGTAAATAACTTTGTGAAATCTGACCTGCCAACCCTTTTGTTGCATCCCTTAAATATATCCACATGGTCACGAAGTCGGTTTCGTCTATCTCAAAAGAATCACAGCGATGGGACAAATCGTTCCTGATATCTTTAACACGAGTTATCCATTGGTCTTCTTGATTTGACAAGACGAATAGTTTGGTCAACAAGTTGTATGACAGCGATATATCAAAAATCTTCTTTTCAATTTTTGTTCCGGATCGGAACAGACGATTATATTGATAACTGGGTAACCTGGTCTGAAGGAAGGAATGGTGACTATTAAGATAAGTATCTAAAGAAGAAAAAGTACAGCCAGCCTTTTTAAGCAAAAACTCCAAAAATGTCTTTGTGGGACCCTCGGACAGTAAGGTCAACAGTCTGAAATAATGATCTGTTTTAGAGGAAGACATCTTTCTGAAATTAGATATGACATTTATCTATGTTTTGAAACACGAATCAATGATTTTAATAAGCTTCGGTTTCGTATAAAATCTGTTCAAAGACGAGCTGTGTTGCATTAGTCAATTGACCCTTCGTAACGTCTAAATGTAATTTGAAGGCAAGTTTTGGCGCTTTATTGGTGGCGAGTGTCAATAGGTTAACGAATGATACGTGGTTTATAAGCACACCTATCCGTAATACAGGAATCACAGTGATATAACTGGAATATAATTTAAAGCGGCTTTAAAACACTTAAACTTTTCTGATACGGGAAAAAAAGAGATATTTTTGAAAACAAAATGTAAAAACGTATGACACTAAACAAGGCTAAATATGAACTAATGACGAATTGATCTCTTTTACGCCCCTTTTAAATCTGTAATAGATTGGATTATTTCAATTTTCAAGTACACATTAAAACTCACGTCAACATTCAAACTGTTTTAAAGAGTATACTTAATTTACTTCTGATCTAAATTCGTACACGTTCAAACGATTTTGATTTATTTGTACATAAACGGAGTATATTTACATTTTATCTAAAGTTAATCAATTTCAAGATAACAAAATGAATTCTCTCGATTTGAGAGTTGAAACACACGAACTTGAATTGCATACATATGTATATGTAAAGAGAACTCTTACAACATACAGTTTGTTGTGTTATCCATAGGATTTTTACGGCGATTTCAACATTATTTCAGTTATGTCACAGCGACAGTTTACTTATTCATGATTCCTGGGTAAACAAATTAGTACTAGCCTAGACAATGTGCTTTACCCTTGGGCACTCCAAAATGACCGTATAGTTTAAAATGGTACACAGCCATTTAGTGAACATCGACCCGACGTTTGTTTCATAGATGATTTTATGAAAAAAAATAGATGTGTCGCTCACAAGTTGGAATGTGTTGCTTATTTTAATGTAAAATACACAATTAATATCAAATACGCAATCTCCAATTTAAGAAAGAAATTCATATCGTACCTCGACTATTTCTCAATATTCTTTAAGTATCACAAAAGAATATATTGTTAAAAGCTATGAGTTTTAAAATGTAAAATACGGCTCGTTCCATGAAGAGTTTTTTATTTTTGCGTACTTGTTTTGTATTATCTATCCGATTGGTGTATAATTAATAACTTTATTTGATGTCTAAGTTTCTTCTATTTAAACTCTTGATAGCGAAAAAATGGGTTCACGTATAAAGCCACAGTTTTACATTTTGAGATGACTCATATTCTTAACTTTATCACGAACTTGCCATTGATATGTTCATAGTAGATATACTGTTAAGGATTCTATACTTACACATATTAATTTGTATAGCTAGTCATTTGCTGCTGTGTTGTTTTTTTCTCTCAACGCAACCCCTTTATATGTAATAACACATGTTGTAATGTTATTGGTGATTTCGCTCCGGTTTTCAACATTCTTAAATAACCATTGTGGCATTTAAAATAGCAACACGATTTTTCTCAAATTTGGCCTAGTGATCTAGTTTTAGACAAAAATTGGTGAATTCGCTAAAATGTTCAACATTCTTAAGTGACAACTATTGCATCTAGATAAGCATAACGATTTTTCTTAAGTTTGGCTTAGTGATTTATGCTCTGACCGAACATAGTCCATATAAGAAGATAGCCTTCAAATCATCAACTTTAAACATGATTAAGTCACGAATCGACGGGCGGGCCTGCAGCGATCGCTGAATTACTCAACAGCTCACATAGGAAAGCATGTCTTCGAGAATTGACAGACACATACTGGCTAGATGCCCACAGAAAACATGTTGATTCTGCTCCAAAGGTTTTGTCACAGGCATAGTGCTCTTTTTATGCAGTTGCAACACAGACTGACAAAATGTTGACCTGTAGCAGTTAATTAAGGGCCCAGTTAGTTATATGCACAAACGTGTCAACAAGTGTGAACAGTCTCCTTTTATGCAACATTTGTTTTTACTTCTGCCATCTACACCATATCATGATGAACATATGTGCCCATTAACCTGGGAATCCTATGATGCATGGTTTCTCATTTTGACCTTTAACCGCTTAGCGTGACTTTGACATTTAAGATACAGGCCGGTGTCTTGAGTCCGACACTTCACCTCATCATGGTGATCATGTGTGCCCATCGACTTTGCAATCCTATGATGCATGGTTGAGATGTGGGCCGCACATGGTACAGTCCTACCAAACAGCACTCATTTAGATCTTTGACCTCTAACTGTGACCTTGACATTTGAGTTACAGGCCTGAGTCTTGTGTGCGAATGACGTCTCATCATGGTGAACGTATTTGCCAAGTTTTTTGGAAATGTTATGAGGCATGGTTAAGATGCGAGTCTGGACAAGGTACAGTCCTATCAAACAATACTAATTTTGTTCTTTGACCTCTAAGACTTAAGTTTAACCTTGACATTTCTCGGAAATCCTATGATGCATGGTTAAGATGCGGTCCGGACAAGGTTCGAACAGATGGACTCACGGACGAACGCACGGATATACACCGTAACGCCATTGTGACAGCTAATAAGAGCTCACCGCAAGCGAGCTCAACAAAAAATGAAAATGAAAAAAAAATTAATAATTAGAAGGCAACGAAGGTAATTTGTGTCCTTAATATTGTGTCGAAACAGGGGTACAATACTGACAAGGGCTTCCTTTTACACAACGTTTAATATCACACTGATAAAAGCAGCCGAGTGAGAGAATAGTACACGAACAGAAAACCCCGGTTTATTTATATTCATACAAAATGAGTCTATTTATATAACTCATGACCATTTACCCAATTTGAGGATCCCTCAAATATGTCAAAGAGGGAACTGGCAAAACTACACATTACATCGTTCAAACTGTTCACACTGATAACAAATCGGTATCGGACGACTTTGAAAACATTTAAACAAAAACATGGAAACTCTCTTTAGATTTAAGAAAGGTTATTGAATAAATGTGATAACAGAGGTAAAAGGAGAAATTGGGCATTTGTCACAATGATTTGAAGATTCATCTGCTGCAGAGGCGTTAGAAAGCGTCTATAGATATGCGGCAAGAAACTTGCTTTGAACATCGACCTTACGTTGTTGATGAGGGATTTACATAACGAAAACGAAAGGAGAAAAAACACTCACACATTCATACTATTCGAATATATTTCCGAGAGAGCGAGAGAGCGAGAGGGCGAGAAAGAGAAAGGAAGAGAGCGAGAAAGAGAGAGAGAAAAAAGAGAGAGAAAGAGTTTTAGAGAGAGAGAGACAGAAAATGGAGAGAAAGAGAAAGAGAGAGAGACAGAAAATGGAGAGAAAGAGAAAGAGAGAGAGGGAGAGAGAAATATAAAGAGAGAGAGAGAGAGAGAGAGTTAGAGAGAGATAGAGGGAGATATAGAGAAAGAGAGAGAGAGAGAGTGTTTGTGTGAGAGATAGTGTGTGTGTGTGATAGAGAGAGTGTTTGTGTGATAGAGAGAGAGTGTATGGTAGAGAGAGAGGGATAGAGAGAGAGAGAGGGGGAGAAAAAGAAAGAAAGAAAGAAGAAAGAAAGAAAGAGAGCGATAGAGAGAAAGAGAGAGAGAGAGAGAAAAAAAAGAGAGCGAGAAAGAGAAATAGAAAAGGAAAGAGCGAGAGAGAGAGAGAGAGAGAACAGGGAGAGAAAGAGAGAGAGATTTATAGAGAGAGAGAGAGATAGAGAGAGAGAGAGAGAGAGAGAGAGAGAGAGAGAGAGAGAGAGAGAGAGAGAGAGAGAGAGAGAGAGAGATAGAAAAAGAGAGAGAAAGAGAGAGAGTTAGAGAGAGGAAAAATGAGAGAGAGAGAGTTAGAGAGAGAATGTGTTTGTGTGAGAGATAGTGTGTATGTGTGTGATAGAGAGAGAGAGAGAGAGAGAGAGAAAGAGAGATAGAGAGAGAGAAAGGAAGAAAGAAATAAAGAGAGAGAGAGAGAGAGAGCCATAGAGAGAAAGAGAGAGAGTGCGTTTGTGTGAGTCATTAATGCATCGAAACGGAAACAAAAGCATTCATATGGAAGCCCATATCAACACATCTCAACAATTAGTACATACAATGTTACAAAAAATTTCACATGAATGATACTGATAGTATTTATTTAACCCTGTAGAAAGTATTTGTAACTCTTCCACATGTTATGTTGAAATAGTACGACATGTTTGTATTAACATATCTTATTTGTTAAGCAGTACGCTGTCAAAGTTCGGATTCAAACCGCAAAGAGCTTCAACGTACTCCTTACCATTAATGGAAGCTAACATATTGAACTTCCAAATTTGACAAATGTTATTTGCTGAAAGAAATCAGAAGGTGATCTTACATAATAGCAGTTAATCAGGATATGCTCAGTCACGCACCGTGAGCAATGATAGATGTCCGTGCATGCCGTATATGCAATTATTTGGGCGATAGAAAAACAAGCACGTTGCATATTCGGATAACGTTTAGCGTAGTCTTACACTGGATGTGCAGAGAACTGAGACTGTCTTGAAACCGTTCTAACATTTCATTCTTCCATATAGTAGTTACCAATCTTTGTATTAATACAATATTTCCAAGAATATCTACTAGGAAAATACCCATATGCGTAACAGCCTTCCAAGCTATCGTAAATATTATATTTATGCAGCAGAGAAACAACATACGAAATAACCCGAATTAGGGAGACCCAATTTTAAACAAACTAAGACGTAATAAAACAAACATTTGGCTGTACATTTCCTTTCTAATCGACACAGTTGACTGAAGAAGACAAGTTTTCTGTTTGCTATTCCGGCTGCCAGAGGAAAAGCACAAATTAAACCAAGTACAATATATGTCATTCATCTTCTTCTTAAACCTTGCATTAGTATTAAAAATAGTCTATCATATCCAAACAGCGCTTTAGGAATAACAATAGATTGTAGAAACTATAGTTAGTTTAGGGATTAAGCCCGTTTACGCATAGTCCTTCCTTGATCAGCCCGAAAAGTGTCCCCCTTATTTTCTTATCAATATGTTTAGTAAGTATAGAGTAGTCAACGTATTTATTGCATACTATTCCCAAATGATCATATTCCTCTTTTTCATAAATAATGTCATTACCCATGACCCATGAACGAGAACTGCGTTTGTTTGTTTGTTTGTTTGGAGCTTAACGCCGCTTTCAACAGCTTTGGTCATATCACGGCGGTCAGTGCACCTACCCATGTTTTCCTGGCTTTCCCACACCAGTACTTACACAACATTCTTTCGAAGCCACTGACTACTTTCTCACATAGATCAGAGGTGAGAGGCAATGGAAAACATCGCCCGAAAGAATGTCGCCGCAACCGGGTATCGAACCCGTGACCTCCAGATCACGAGTCAGATACGCTACCAATTGAACTACCCGGCCGGGGTCAGAACTGCGTTTGTATACAAGCTTGGACTCATTAAAAGTGACAACTGCACACTTGTTGGAGTTATATTGGTATCTCAATAAACACGAGTATTTGTAACAAATATCAATCATAGTTTTTATTTGTTTGGAACAAACAAATTTAGAGATAGCTACAATTCTGAAGCCATACGTCTTATGGAAAATTCCCTAAATTTCATACGCGTCAAAGTAGTACTCAATACTTGCCCTTACTTTTCAAATGTATCACGATTTTTGAAATAATGATATATTTATATCGTCTTTGTTTTCTTATGTGGTTCTTATATCCAAAGAGAATTTGGAAATAAAATGAAACATTGTATTTTAAAACATGAACGCGGAGAGATTTATAAATCTCAATGAGTGAACTGCTACAGGAAGAACTATTTCCGATTTAAGCTCCAGATACGGTATTTGAATTTTCAATCACGCATTGAAAATGTAGATAAAAACAGAATTGAAAATATTTTCTTTGATCCTTGTCGGCCATATAAATATAGTATAAAGAATTAAAAAATATATATATGTGCGTCATAAAATGCATTTAAAATGAGAGTAACACATTTGAAGAGAAATCGTGATCGTCGAGTTCTATTTATAAATACAACGGTATGGGGGGAGGGTCTAAAGTGCGGACGCGATCTGCGGACAAATACATTATAGAGGGAAAATGCGGACAAATGCAATATAGAGGGAAAATGCAAACGCTATAGAATATAGAGCAAATCTGCGGACGCTATGATTTGTTGTAAAAAATGTTTAATTAAAGATGGGCAAATGTGTATAATTTGTTACATATGATCTTATCCGGGGTTTTCTTTGTAAATATATAATGTGTTTGATTGCTTTTATCAGTAAACCAAAAATCGAGATCATGCTGAAATGGAATCTTTTTGTAAAGTGTTTTAACGACTTTCCTCTTTATAGCATATCTATAGATATCAATAACGAGAATTGATGGATTGATTTTTCCGACAAGTAAATGTCTTTTGACGCATCTGCAGCGTTGAAATTTGAAAACATTGCAAGAATAGAATAGGTTGCTAGTAACTAGCCATAGGTTTTTCTTCATATATCCTCTCCTTTACAATCGATTGAAGGGTCATGGGTTCTAGTTATTGTTTGGCCTCTTCATTTTCTACTTTGTAACTTTCAACAGTTTTCCATGTGCCATACTACGAGGCAAATGATCCATGCAACATTCTATTCTGTAGGGTACTTGGAAGGGGCAGAATAATTTAAATAACAAATAAACAATAAGTATATATATATATATATACGACACTTTTAATCTTAATTTGTTTCTAGTAATTATAAATATATATACAACAATAATACTAATCTATAACAAATAAGTTAAATGTTTTTTCTTGCTGTGTAAACAGTAAAAAGCAACATATATTGAAAACATTGTGGGAAAAGGAGAATTTGCTTATTTAAACAATTTCTTAATTCCCATAACCTTTCTTTACCGTCGTATAAACCAAATTTGTATTTGAAGGCTGTTATAAGTAAAAAACTTAAATGTTGCCAATTTAATCACATATCTTATCATTATAATAGCCAAATAATTAACAAAAGTTACAATTAAAGTCCGCATCTGTTGTCGAAATATCCACAGGTGCATTAACACAAGATTTGTGAAACCAATTTGTGCATATATCACATTGTACCATGACGGTATCGACACATCCCGGCAAGTTACAAATACATAAATGTATATGATAGGTTTATTGGGAAAAGGGGTTACATTTATAATTTGTTTGGAATGACACTCGTATACAATGTTAATTAACAGTGTATGGTCACGCATCCTTAATTGATTTGGCAAGCTTAAACACCCTTTAAAGGAAACAGCGGCCAGCTTAGGTGTATACTGTAGAGTAAAATGCGGACGGCACAGGTATTGGTTTTCTCTGGAGCATTTAATCCTTTTATAATGCAACTGAATTCAAAGGCCTCTGAAGTCTGAAGCATGTTTCTTTTAAAGTGCTCATATTAATATTAGTACTGCCTTTTTCCACAATATTTTCTACATGATTTCAATAACTCTTTCATTTGGATAGATGTTTCTTTTTTAGCTCACCTGAGCACGAAGTGCTGAAAGTTAGTTATTGTGATCTCCTTTTGTCCGGCGTCTGTCGTCCGTCAACATCTTCTCCTCGGTAACGAGTGGGTCAATTGGGATGAAATTCACAGAAAGCATCCTCTCATTGACCTCACCAGAATTCCTTCAAATGTTTGTGATTCATGCATAATTATGGTTTCCATGGCAACGAAAATAGAATAACTTTAAAATTCTTCTTCTATCAAACTGGTTGGCGGATTTTCAAATTATTTTAAAGAAGTGTTCCTTGGCCGCCAGGGAGCGGGGCATTTTTGCCTTATATGGCTATAGTGTAAACTCAAAAAAATCTTCTCCTCCAAAAGTGTCAAGCCGATTTTCAAATAATTTTGTAGAAATGTTCCTAGGGTGACCCTCTATCAGATTCTTTCCAGCCAAGTTCATTGGTCGAAAAACATGGCCGCCAGCGGGCGTTTTTTGTGCCTAATATGGCTATAGTAAAAGCTTGAAAAATCTTCTCCTCCGAAAGTGTTTGGCCAATTTTCAATTCTTTTTGCAGAAATGTTCATTGGGAGACCATCTATCAGATTCCTCCAAGCCATGTTGATTGGTCGAAAAACATGGCCGCCAGGGGGCAGGGCTATTTGGCCTTATATGGCTATAGTGAAAACTTGAAAAATCTCTTGTTAAGCAGGAAGCTTTTGAGTAAGATTTTAGAAAACCTTTGGTCAATTGTGATTTTTTTTTGTAACAAAAATTGGTAAATACTTAGATGAGTGAGTCGGGGCCATAATGGTTATCCATTTGTTTTACATGTCTTTTGAAACTTGGAAATTAAATATAATATTCACATGTATGACTCATGATTTATTTATAAATTTACTAAAATGGCATTTAATTTTAACGGATGCGTCATTTATGCTTTTACCCGAAGTTGTAATATTTATAAACAATGCATAGTTTATATATCACACATCTATGCAAAGGCAAATGTTTGAACAGTTTATGTACCCAAACAAATTCAGTGCCTTCAGCGCTTTGATTAAATATGTAATGGATAACGAGAGAAGGGTCATGTCGTCTGCAAAATACATGTATCTATGTCGTTGGGAATTTAGTAGTGAAATAAGTTACAAATACTTCTGACAAAAGTTTATAAAGCTTATAAAGCCTGTTTTGGACTCGTAATGAAGTTGACAATTCTATGAAAATAAATAATATATTTTTGAACAATTTCAGGTTCACCAATATGTATTCATCTATCAATTTAACTTCCTGACTTTACATACCTTTCATTACGATATTATAGTTGTCCAATTTTCAGAAAGAAATGCGGCAAAATGCGACAAAACTACTGACAAACATGACACATACCCTGCTATTACATTATAATTGCGGACTATATTTGCAGATCTTTTTTATTTTGCCTTTCGAAATGATCACCAAAACTGACCACCTCCAATCAAATTTGCAATACAGAGAATGTTATCATACATGAGTAGTCATTTATCCTATATGAACTTTCAAATAATGGTAAAATATACCAAAGCAATCGGGGTATATCCGTGTGCTCAATTCTTTGTCGCCCAAAGCAGTCTTGTTCGATCCAAATTCAACTTCGACTGAGTTAAATAAAAAATGCACAATAAGGCTTTAAGAAAATCTTTACATTAAATAGCGTCTATTATGTGTGGGTGGAACGCCTACTTTTGACCCTCCATCACCAATAGAATGTAAATGGCCGCAGTGATATGCACATTGCTGTCAACATTATTTCTGTAATTTGAACAGATGAGTTTTGAAGAAATGTGAAACGATATTACCACTTGAACATGTAGATTGTCTCAAATATACTCGTGTTGGGATGGTCTTTTCACATGTTAGGCATCCGCTCGGAATTTACAAACAATATGTTGATTATTTTATCAGTTATAATATTGGAATATTTTCCTTTCATGAATTTAGAATTTGACAGAGGACAAGATAAGGAGGAGTAAATGGGTCTTTCTTATATGATATCTCTCTTAACACTCATTAAAACCTATGATGTTGGTACTCAAAATAATAGTCTCAGTGATATTTTTTAGAGCATGAAAAACGCTCCTTATCTAGAGCTCTTATTTTGATTATGGTCAAACGTTTGTTTTTTTATGTTTTTTTTTGGCTACTGCAGTAGGTGATAAATTGTTGTTTGTCTCTCAATGTTTGAAATATTGACTTTCTTTACACCCGCCACAAAATAAAATTGAATGATTGTAATCTGTAAGACAGACAGACACGCTTACTCTAATATGGTCTGTTTTCTCCTTTCTTAAATGCTGGTACTGCGACATAGCCTGTATGATGAGCGCTTCGAACAAAGAAAGCTCAGTCGGTAGCATTAAGAACTATTACTCCATGGGTTGTGAATTAGAAATACAGCTCGGCCATCCATTCTTTCATACGATTATTAAGTTAAGTATTGCTAAACAATTTGCGGCTGGAGGACGCTGACTAAGAATGGCAGCCTTGCTTGAACCGTATGATCCGTCCTAATGAGTCTGAACGATCAATGGAACTCTTCAGCTCCAGCAGGGTGGGATGGTATTGCTTTCTTACCTTATCTTTTGTTTATCTAGTTGTAAATATAACTGCCGGACCAATATAATATGTCTTGTCATACGCGATATAACATAAGCCGTTGAAAGCGGACTAAAACTAAAAAAACAAACAATTACTAAATACGTACAATTTACTTAATATACATGTAGTATCAGCCCTTTACGTGGCAATTGTGTTTCCTGTCCCTAATCAACTGTTATCAATGTTTGTATGAAGGAAAGCTATACTAATATGGATGAATTGATACATTGTCTGAAACACTTAACAACAATGCATGTATAAGTAACATATCTTCAAAGTGATAAAGAAATTAATGTGTTCATTAGGCCCTGTGATGTTTTGTCTCTATTGTATATTGTTAAAACATCCTAGAACAGCTGTTGGTGTATAATAGTGGCTCGTCCCGTCTTTTGGAAAGCTAAGGGTTAACCTCATTTCATGTGATACATCATCCAAACTTGTTTAGATGACTCCTATTCTTTTATCACACAAAGCAGCCAGTCATAACAGGCCCCCTAACCGGGGCACTTCATTGCAGAACGTATGTTGTCTTCAAGTACGATGGCAAAGTTAATGGAAAGATAGATAAACAGATTCTGTTTATATTTTAGAAGAAATATGTCTCTCAAAAAATACTTTGATTATTTATTGTACCTGATTAATATTAACTGAAAGCTTGTTTCGCAAACAGTGTTAAATAAATAAGTTTAAACTCATTGGGATAATAATATAATAAACAATCACTTAAAGCTAGGGAGTCTTAATGGAGACCGGTTAGAATTGCTTTCGCGTCGAAAGTCATTAATAGCTGGTTGAAGGTTCTTATACAACGGTGTTTCCTCTGTTTTGTAGCATCTCAATATAGTTGATGTTATAAATATAGCTCAATGACAAAGCTATATCAGTCTGATTTTCAATTAAATGAAAGTGTGTCCCCATTTTGAATATATATAAATGCTGTTTAATGTATTGCGTACAATACCCATAAATCTTACAAGGTCACGGTGACGGAACGAACTCTTATTCATGAACCTTGAGTGACAAACCAGTACTAGGCTAGGACTGATCTCAATCTTGGTCTGTCATCCTTTGATTGCATCACAATTAAACTATTTTTCTCTTTCGTTTTCCTTTTTTTAAATCAAAAACAATAATGAAACAAATGCCATCGATCCCTTCCTTAGTTTTCTCTATTCTGTTGTATCAATGTGACTTTTTGAGAGTTCGAATTCCAGCTCGGCCAATATTCTTTCCGACCTTTGACAAAAGTCACTGTGACAAGCGTCACTCGTCTTTCACCAATGCGCTAATAGTCTATGTGGAAAAGTAACCAGTTGCTTGGAAAGTATGTTGTGTGGAGTACTGGTGTAAGTAAACCAGGAAACATATAAGTAGGTGAACTGGCCACTGTGATATGACTGAAATAGTGTTGAAAACGGCGTTAAACCGCAAACAATCAATCAAGCAATGTGACTTTGCATTATTATATGTATGTATATTGTAAAATAGAGCTTATGCTATTTACATAATGTAAATGTAAGCAAATATATGAATAAAGTGTTCATATCTGCTTTGCTTACCCAGGAATCATGAATAAGTGTACTGTCTCCTTGATATAAATGAAATAATGTTGAAAACGGAATGAAACCCAATAAAACCCAATAAAACAAAACAGTAGTTTCTTGTAAACTCCCAGATAACTGCACGACGAACAGTGCATACATAGTCCAATTAGACCTTGTGGATGTTTTGTCTGAAACGGATCTGGACTAGTCGTAAACGCATTAAGGTTGGTTTTCGCATGGCGCCACTAAATTATGAATGATTAAATTAGTATAATACGAAGTACAGATCCCGACAGACTGGGCATAGGCGGAGGCTTATCTATGTCCTCAATGGTCACGAAGTTTTTCGGGAATCTTGGCTGTTTTAACCTGACACGACGGATTCATTTTAATTTAATTTCCTGAACTGTTTGGACGATCTTATATTCGATTTAAGAAACTAAACAAATCTCTAATGCACTAGAGGCCATGATGTTTTTTCTTCCAACTACTGTACCTGGCATTAGGAATCCTAAAATGTGGCTGCTTACAACAAAAGGTTGCTTAATATCTATTATCTATTACATGTTCTTAATACATGAGGCCATCAACACACGATTGACTCTATTGAACTGATATTTGTTAGATAAAATTGTGATTCATCAATAGAAATATTCCCTGGTACTTGAATTACTAGCTTTGATTAACTATTAACAGAAAGATTTGACAGATCTGTTAATTCTTAATCAAACACCTTCCATTATAGAAAACCTGGTTTCATGGAATTTCCATGTCTTGTTAAATAGTTTTGTAGAAATGTTCCTTTTGTGACCCTCTTTCAGATTCAAGCCATCATGATTTCCGAAAATATCTTGCCGATTTCCAAATAATTGTTTATGAATGTTTCTTCAGATTCCTTCAAGCCATGCTGATTTGATAAAAAAAACATGACCGCCAGGGAGCAGGACCCTTTTGCCGTATATGACAGAAGAGAAATCTTTAATCTTTAAAAATCTTCTTCTCCGAAAGTATGTGGAAGATTTCAAAATAATGTTGTAGAATGTTCCTTGTTGCCTAATGCAGTGAAGCGGTACTGATCCTCTTAGGCCTCTTGTTTTTATTAATTATTGTGAATACACAACGGATTATAATTACTTATAGTCTTTAGTTTCTTCCCCTTATTACTGAGTAATAGACTTTCACACGAAGTCGAAAACAAGACTGAATTACGTATTGACCACGTGTAATGTACGGTACCATCTATGGTAATGGTACGTCACGGAAAAGTGATTGAACGTCATTGATGTATGCTTTTACGTCATTCAAAAGGTAGATGTTGGGCGTGGTTCACACACCAGTCATAAATTATATTTCTTGTGTAAATAATGTCATTTTTTTATTTACACTATGAGAGAGTGTTTTTCGGACACGTCGTCACTCGTGACTTATTGACAAGGGAAGATTTCACGCATAATCTCAGATTCTACCCAGTTCGCAATCCGGCTTGTAGTCTTATAAGAGTTATGTGCAGCGTTTTGTAAGCATAGCAAGATTACGAGAACATGATTAAAAAAGAGCGAAATGAATCGTCCGGCGAGAAAACCAACATTATGGCCTCTGCGTAATGTTTCGACCCAGATCAGCATGTGCAGTTCACGAAGACTGATCCAGGACGACAAATTCCGTCTCAGGATGATAGAGGTATAATGTAATGATTCCTGAAACAGAAAATCCACAGGAGGCGAAAAGTGTCTATCCGTATCCTGCGCGGCATGCTTAGGCTGATCCGGGTCGATACTTTGTTTACGCAATGTCCACACATTGTTGCTTTTCTCGCAAGACGGCTCAAATTTTCTTTTCAAAGAATGTGTTACATATTACAACGAAACTGGGTTTCATTTTCCTAATGATAGACTGTTAGACATTTGTTATCAAATATTTTAAAGCAGACTGAGCTAATGTCAAGTCCGGCAAATGGTATAAATATATGTTAAGCTTTTAATATAACTATTACAAGTTTCGCGGTAGTGGATATGATTAGAATACCACGGAACAGTGGGTTTACTTTTATGTGAAATCAATTAAGTCACGTAATTAAGGATTTTTAAAGATTTTACAATGCACATATAAGGAAAACAAGCCCCGAACCCTGGCGGCCATGTTTTTCAATAGATCGGATTAATTTGAACAATCTTGGTAGAAGGTTCCCCAAGGAACATTTGTGCCAAATTATCTTTAAATCAGGCCAGTGCTTTTTTGACAAGAAGATTGTTAAAGATTTTACAATGCACATATAAAGAAAACAAGCTCCGCCCCCTTGCGGCCATGTTTTTCAACGGATCAGAAAAAAACTAACAATCTTGGTAAAAGGTGCTCCAAGGAACATTTGTACACAATTATGTTTAAATCAAGCCAGTACTTTTGGACAGTTTTGGAAACTTTCCCCTTTTCTGATGCCGCAGCAACCAAAGTTCTACTTGGAATTAAATTCTATGAACAACTTTAAAAGAAGACCACCTAAGGATCATTCCTGTGAAGTTATTTTGAAATCAGTCTATTGGTTTAGTAGGAGAAGTCCTTTGTAGGTAAATTGTTAACAGACTGACGTACAGACGACGCAGGACGACGACGACGACGGATGCCGGACGGATGCCGGACTTCGTGCTTAGGTGAGCTAAAGATGGATTCCTTTTACACACATTTTAAATATGTCATAGATTGGATAATTTCAATTTTAAAGTACACAGTGTTAAAGACTATACTTAATTTACTTGTTATCTAAATTCGTTCACGTACTTGTAAACGATTTTGATTTATTTGTACATAAACGGAGTATATTTATATTTTCTTTAAAGTTAATCAATTTCAGGATAAAAAAAATGAGGTCTCTCGATTTGAGAACACACAGACTTAAATGTCATACACATGCGTATGTAGAGAGAACTGTTATACAATACAGTTTATTGTTTTATTTATAGGAATTTTACGGCGATTTTAACATTATTTCAGTTAAATCACAGCGACAGTTCACTAATTCATGATTCCTGGGTTAACAAATTAGAACTAGGCTAGTCAATGTGCCTTGCCCAGGGACACTCCACCGTTACCGTACAGTCTAAAATGATACACAGCCATTATGTGAACATCGACCTGACGTTTGTTTTATAGGGGATTTTATGAAAGAAAACAATTGTAGATGTATCACTCACAAATTGGAATATGTTGCTTATTTTAATGTCAAATGCACAATTAATGTTATTTCTCAATATTATTTAAGTATCACATTGCAATATAATGGGAAAGGCTATGAGTAAAGTACGGCTCATTCCAGGAAGAGTTATTTGTGCGTACTTGTTTTGTATTATCTACTCGATTCATGTATAACTAATAACTTTATTTGATTAGTAAGTTTCTTTTATTCATACTATTGATTGCGAAATAATGGGTTAACGTATAAAAGCACAGTTTAACATTTTGAAATGACTCATATTCTTAAAGTTATCACGAACTTGTCATTGTCTTTACATTGTTCATAGTAGTTATACTGTTAAGGTTTCTATACAAACAACGATTTATTTGTATAGCTAGTCATTTGCTGCTGTGTTTGTCTTTCTCTCAACTCAATCCCTTTAATATAAAGGGATTGAGTTGAGATAAATTATTATAATATGTTATATATTGTATCAAAGCTGTAAATAATTTCAAGTTTGTAAAAGCTTCAGATAAAAACAAAATATGTTGTTAGTATTCAAAATAATCGACTCAATGAGGCGATTCTTGTGAGTACCACACCATTGGGTAAAAAGGAATAATATGATAGATATTGTGATACTAATCTTATCTAGGACTCTGCAATTATGCTTTGAAATATGGGGCACACTTTTCAATTTGCCTATATCCGGAAGTAATTTTTGTCATTCTTATAATTCGTTTTTACTAATTGTAGGATAACATCAGCCCGACCAGGTATTGTTTTTGCTACACAGCATGCAGAAGATCAAGAGGTGGAAATTTCTGTTTTAGAAAGAGATGTTTTTCTTCAAGACAGGCTCCCAGACATACTTCCACTTCCAAGTC
The DNA here is from genome assembly GCA_031761405.1 of Serripes groenlandicus. NCBI lineage: Eukaryota > Metazoa > Mollusca > Bivalvia > Cardiida > Cardiidae > Serripes > Serripes groenlandicus. The sequence goes on from JASEVX010000019.1 coordinate 4,347,996, forward strand.
TGGAGCCACAACGTGTGAGTTACTTATATGAGGAGATTGGACCACTTTACGACCAGAATGAGAGTGCCTGTCCAAAACCATCAGTCCTAAAGCCTGCTACATGTAGCAAGTCATCTAACATTTCTAAAATTCAAAAATGTTGAGGACATTTAATATGACAATTTCGTCATTACTCATTTTAATCTAGTCTTTACACTAGGAATTTCATTTTGTGTCAGATATTGTTGTCTGACATTTAAAGGTATAATATGGTGAGACCAATTCAACTTGTAGCCTCGAAATGAGTATATTGCACATGAATAGTGAATGTATTGCCATCACACTCAAAACTTTGGGTAAAGTGTACTATATGGGAAAGCAGCCAGATGCCTGGGAGGAGTGCGATATAGAGTAATGGACATATAAACCAGGAATCACATGGATAGGTGAGCTGGCTACAATAATATCACAGACATACTGTAAACAATTGTTTTAACCCTTTCCTGTATACAACAAATCTGCAGCAGACGACTTTGAAAGAATGTAGGCAAACACAAGAACAATCTCTTTAAATGTATATATAATTAGTAAAAGGAGCTGAAAAAACATTGTGACAAAATGAGAGATTGCTCTTTTTTTTCAATAGCGGTCTGCTGCAGAGGGTATTAAAGCATATGTATGTGGAAAAGAAAAAAATAAGAGAAAGAATACATTGTAAATATTCATGGTTTCAAAAGACTCTGAACATAATAGTTATATATATACATATATATAAATTACTGTTGGAGTGTTTAACATTTTTTAAATCTCTAATGATAACATATACGGTAGTGAGCCTTAGCATTTTACCACATACAACAAATCTACTGTAGACGACTCTGAAAACATACCCAAACAAATTTAGAAACTCCCTTTAAATGAAAGTACACTAATTGAACATATTTTGTCAAAAAATGGAAAAATCTCAAAAATTGAATGGACTAAAAGTGAAAAACATGGTGAAAAACGTAGAAATTGCTCGTTTTGACCAATTTCTTCTTTTGTCGCCATGTTTTCAAAAATCCGACTGCTGCAAAGGCGTCAGAAAGCGTCTATATGAAGGAACGGATTTAAAGTTATGTTCGTTTAACATTTTCCTACCTGCAGACGCATTTTGAAGCACTGGCAGACGACTTTTGAAACATTGTGGCCAAAGGTGAAATTGCTCATGATGAGCAATTTCTTCTTTGGCCAAAATGTTTTCAACTTTATTTAACAATTAAGCTATCTTTTAAGGAGTTTTGTCTGGATTTTGTCACAATGTTTTCAAAGTTGTCTCCTGCAGATGTGTCGTATGTGGGAAGAGGTTAAAGCTCACTACCTTATATGCTATCATATGAGCAATTATTCATTTTGCCACAATGTTTTCAAAAGTCGTCGGCTGGAGATCCGTCAGAAAGCGTCTTTATTTGGGAAAGGGTTATATCCTTTATCTGATACAGAATAAATTTGCAGCAGATGACTTTTGAAAATATCCTGTTAAAAGGAGAACGTGCTTAGGATTACTCCTTTTCCGCCATAACTTATAACTTAAAACCAGTCAGCCAATTTGAGAATTCCAAATTGTTTGACCACCCGATTAAATTATCTAGAGTGTCATTATATACATGAATTTCCGAAAGAGGGACCTTGAAACACTACACATAACATCCTTAAACCCTTTCACACTGACAAAAAATCGGTAGCAGACGACTTTAAATACATTGTACATCGAAACAAAACATGAAATTCTCTAAATTAAAGAAATATTTTGAATAAATGTGATAAGTGTGATAATAGTGGTAAAAGGAGAAATTGCGCATTGGTTACAATATTTTCAATAGAAGGGTTAGAAAGCTTCTATATATATGTGGAAAAACACTTGCTTCGAACATTCGAATAATTTTCCATCAAAATAGCAACAAAATAACAATCAGAAATTTACAGAAGAAGATTCACAGAAGAATAACAATATTTTGTTAGACTTAAACTTACAAAATTTATTGTCATTACGATACAATACTTCAAGCAAATACAACAAATTCACAACTTACCGCAACTATAATCCACAGAATAGTAAATAGTCAACTTCTAGATGTCTTCATAAGTGTGGGTTCTCAAGTGTTTTGGGGAATTCCCATGCCCGTACTTGTTTGTCATTATATCTTCTCTATGGGAGTAGAATAAATAATTTTGTTTTGTTAGGTTTGTGTTGTTGTTGTTGTTGGGTTGTTTTCTGATACTGCACAACCCCTTCAAATTTGGTAACAATTTCATTCCTTTATATGAATTCATATTACATGTACTTATCTCTTTCCTTCATAATTGAAACAAAATATTCCTTTCATCTATAAGTTATAATTCCGTATAGCTTTGTCGTTTTGGATGTAGTAGTGCAGTAATATACAACTGCTTTTGACAAAAGTTTATAGAGCTTACAAAGCCTGTTTTCGACTCGTAATGAAGATGAATTTGTTATGAAAACAAAACATACATATTCTGAAAGCTTAAAATGTTAACTAAAGTTAGATGAACAACTGGAATTTCTTTTTATTTTGAATAATGATTTGTTTAAAAGACACAGATATTGTGATTTTTGAATTATATTATATATTTCCAAAACTAATAGACTGACATTATTCATTAGGATAACATTTTATCTAAACATGTAGCATATTAAAATATGTTTATCTACTGCAATAGAAGAATGTTTAAACTTCCATAAAATATCTTTGTTATTTTCATATGTTCAACAGTTTTTTAATGTTACTTGCTACAACAGTTGGGACGGGTGATATTTTAGTATACAACTTAGTTAACTATCCCTCTTATCTACGTCCCTAGCTTTACATACGACTTTATTGCAAAAAGAAAAACGACAGCATGTGACAAAACTACTGACAAACATGACAACATAAACTGCTATTACATTATAATTGCGGACTATATTAGCAGATTATGTTAATTTGGCCATTCGAAATGATCACCAAAACATACCACTTCCAATTAAATTTGCAATACGGAGAATTTCATCATATATGAGTAGTCATTCATCCTATATAAACTTTCAAAAGAATGGTAAAAGACACCAAAGTAGTATATATCCGTGCACCCTATAGTTCATCTTCGATTAAGTGAAGATTGTCTGAATGTCATTCTTCTTTGACAAGACACATTTTCTAGCTCAGCACTGGTTAATCAATCAGGAACCCTGCATATATGAACTGTGATATAACCGAAATACTGTTAGAAACGGTTGAAAATTCATTTATCTTTAAAATGGACATGTATTGGAAAAAGCAAAAGAAATGTAATTCATACACATTCTTTTTCTAAGAAAAGTACTCCTTTATGTAATTACAGGTTAAATCTCAACAAAGAAATGTTGGAAGTAAAACAACAAGTGCAGTAAGTTACTAGTCGCAATTTAGGCAAGCAGTGCATGTTCGGATAAGTTTATACCAATGAACAGGCTTATCTGAGTCGTTGCTGTTCGTTTATTCTAAAAGCCCGTTGTTTCATTGTCATTTACGTTGAGCTTGTAAGATTTCATACATTCCAATAAAAGAAAAATACTATTGAATGGAAGTTTTACTCGTTCAATTTGTAAGATTGCATACATTCCAATAAAATAAAATTACTATTGAATCGATTTTTATAAGACATTATCTCCGGATCGATGCTTCTTGCAAGCGGACAGTGAAAACGCTGCTGAGACTTACGTATGCACCGGCTCGTCCGAGTCTGTACATTTCGCGGTTCATAATAAGACTATATTGCAAAACGCGGCTCATATATAAATATTTTACAGTTACACATATATATATATATATATGATGTAAGCATATTTTTGTAATTTGTAATTCACAGAAGGTTTTTAACATTAAAATAAACTATTATAAATACATTCGTGCAAAATGTTTATGAAGGGGCATCATAACAGTATTTCGAATTGTTTCTTGTACATCTTAACATCTTAACATGAACACATTGAAGACATTGCGACGATATCCAGAGAGTACATCAAGAAGATTCACCTATCGCCTTGTAGACAGCTGGCAAGCCTGGCCATTGACACTAGATGACTATCCTTTGGCCTTATTTGATTATATTGTTTTTTGAAAGAATCATTTATTAACAATAATCGAAAATGTTTAAGTTGTAAGTGTTTTAAACCAGTTTACCGGAACAAAAAGATATCTTTGCGGGACATACGTACCAAGAATATTCACATGTGCGCTCCGACAAACAACGGTGGAAACTAAGAACAACAAAAACAATTGGCGCGTGATGAGTCAAAATCGAAGGGACCCATGTATTACTTTGAGTCATCCTCGTTTTAGATGGACCCTTCAATATCATGTATAAATTATTAGCTTTGTTATGCATTTCTACTTTAAAGTTGCACTCTTATAGAAATTCATAAAATAAATAAGTAAAATAACAAATAACAATTGTTTTCCCTTAGAAACCTTTATGAGAACATGTTTGATTTTAATTAGACTGTAGTATGAGAAAGCTTTCATATTTTAATTATTTAAATAAAGTTGTTTTCCCTCGCTCGGTAGGTACCTCTTTAAAGGTTGGTGTCTAATACAAACATTCAGGGGGGGGGGGGGGGGGGGGGGGATAAAGTGTACACAAGTCAACTGTTATAAAAATAACTAAGTTCATTGAAGCAACGAGTACACAAAAAGTGTGTTTATCTAGTGTTAAAGCATTATACAATTATGCTGTGTATGGGATATACATACTTATTGTGTATACAATGTATATGCCTCATTGAACTGAGTGTGTTTTTATAAAAGTAATGTACATTTTATCTCAACACGGTTTGTATATGACATCCAACCTTTAAATACATTCTGGAATGAAAATGTACATGAACGGCTCCGTTTTTAAAATCCTGAACTCTTGGAGAAAAGTATAATTTGTGAGTGTGGGCTCTTGGGTAACATGTTTGTGGTTAATCCCAAACTCATTCAGCTACTTACTTTTAACAAAATAGATTTGAACTTTTTTACATGAGTTTTCTTCCCTCTGGATAGAAATGCCACTTTAACGACTTTAATATAAAAAAGCATGCGATAAATCATATCTATAAAACGTCGCAGTATAACAGTTCTGATTGCTCATCTCAGAAATCAAAACTCCTATTACGCTGATTTCAAAAGACAGATCCGTTCCAGGAATTGATTTGAGTAAAACGCTATTCGAATGATCACATATAAGAGTCATCGCGAGTACATTGTATCTTAAACAATGTTTCTTTTATATAGACTAGTTTTGAACATATTAACAAGAACTAATTTCTCTTCTCTGTAGGAAAGACCGTTGTAGATATTCTCATTTTTCTACATTTTCTTTGTTTTACCACGGACAAAGGTTACATCCCTCAACCTTTCCTATCTATAAGACGGCTTTAAATACATTTTAACAAAGGGAGGGGGATATTGCTTTTACAAGGGTGTCCCGGGTTCGATCCCCAGTCACGGCACGACGGTCATGGTGGAGTGCCCTTGGGCAAGGCACATTTTCTAGCCTAGTACTGGTTTGTTTACCCAGGGATCATGAATAAGTGAACTGACGCAGTGATACAACTGAAATATTGTTGAAAGCGGCGTAAAACCCCAATAAAACAAACAAACAAATCCTCCAACTTGAAACATACTTAAAACCACTTCTTTAAAATGATAATGTCCCGGTACATAGTAGAAGTACGTACGTGATATTTTGAATATAACACGGAAAATAAGACACTCAGTTTCATGTTGAAACAATAGATAAACGAAACCGAACAAAGAAGACAAGTCAAGTGTTGATTTGTATGTATATGCTCTCATTATCCATGCTGATATAGTACTTTGTGAAAAAGACAGTGTTTTGAAAGATTGAACTGGTTCAACTCCAGACTAATCACTGCTGCACACATCTTTGGTAAAACTGGGAAAACAAGAACTTTCAACATGATTTAAGTAATATATCGGCCACATTTTACATGTATACACGATTATCAATGTTGAACAACTTAGTTAGATTTTGTACGAAGTTTGTTTTTTATGCCCCGGCATACGAAGTATGAGGGGCATATAGTTTTCCGGTCTGTTAGTCCGTCCGTCCGTTCGTCCGTCCCGCTCAGGTTAAAGTTTTTGGTCAAGTTAGATTTTAGTGAACCTGATGTTCTATCATTATGAAACTTCACACAAATGACTATTAACATATCATTCTTTAAAAAATTGTATCAATTTGAGGTTGGACCAACTGTTCATCCGTCTGTTCGTCTGTCTGTTCGTCCATTCCATTCTCAGGTTAAAGTTTTTGGTCAAGTTAGATTTTAGTGAAGCTGATGTCCGATCATGATGAAACTTCACACAAATGACTATTAACATATCATTCTTTAAAAAATTGTATCAATTTGAGGTTGGACCAACTGTTCGTCCGTCTGTTCGTCTGTCTGTTCGTCCATTCCATTCTCAGGTTAAAGTTTTTGGTCAAGTTAGATTTTAGTGAACCTGATGTCCTATCAGTATGAAACTTCACACAAATGACAATCAACATATCATTGTTTAAAAAATTGTATCAATTTGAGGTTGGACCAACTGTTCGTCCGTCCGTTCGTCTGTTCGTCTGTCTGTTCGTCCATTCCATTCTCAGGTTAAAGTTTTTGGTCAAGTTAGATTTTAGTGAACCTGATGTCCTATCATTATGAAACTTCACACAAATGACAATCAACATATCATTGTTTAAAAAATTGTATCAATTTGAGGTTGGACCAACTATTCGTCCGTCCGTTTTAAAATATAGTTAACAACCGGGGCATCCGTGTTCCATGGACACATTTTCTTGTTCTGTTTTCTTTTTTTGTTGTTTCTGTTTTTTGTGTAGGGTTTTTATCATTATTATCATTTTATAAAACAAATAATAATAATACAGTAAATTTAGTGATAGAAATTAATTTGGTACTTGACTTCTATTAAACATTTCTGTAAAGATTCTTCAGCATAATTATTTGATTTTTTTTCTTTTTCCCTTTTTTATAAGTTTTTTTTTCCTGTTTTTTTTTTTGTTATTGTATTTTGTAGCTCATGTTCATTTGAAATAACGACGAACATTAATAAATTTTAAATAATGAATTAATTGAAAAATACTTTAATTTGAGTATCATGAATAATATAATGCACATATATTAACTCATTTACATTTGAAATGACATGGAACATCAATTGAGCTGTCCCGAGAGAAAACCATCATTATGGCTTCTGTGTAATGTATCGACATATATCAGCCAGCGCAGTCCGCACACGACTTCATTATTGTTCGAGTCAAATAATAAATTAATTAAAAATTTAAATTATTTTGAGTATCATGCAAAGTATATGCACATATAATAAGACAAAATATGATTAAGTTTATTGAATTTGGTGTATTTCATGTTGTCCACGTGTCAAATCCTAGAAAAAAATGTAAACTTGAAAAAGAACTGTTGCTTTTGTCCGGCTATCAGGGCAAAACAATGTTGCTTTGGATCCCGTCACTTTTTATTTAATTACTTTTAAATTGAGAACATGATATAATCATTTTGAAATGGATTTAGTTTTACTCCACAGTCAAACTAAGCAGGTATCCTACTATTTTTAGAATTACTTTGCCTCATTTCGTATCTGTCTTATTCATTATATGTTAAAGTATCAATTTAGTCACGAGCAAAAAGGTTATAGTCAGGTCTGGTCTAACCTGTTCGCAACACGATCCAAATCGCGCACAGCAGGTTAAGGGTTAACGTGTGAAGCTTATTTTGTTGTACATAACTGATTAAAAATGTGGTTTTCATATACGGATCTCATTTTAGGACAATGCTTTAAACTAAGAAATAAATTATTATGTGAATAGCAATTGTTGAATTTATTTCTATACATCAATGTTTGTAGGATCGCTCTTTTTGATAATGGATATGCATATTATTAGTTTAGTTGCTGTTTTTCTCTCTTGAATATGAATATGTATATACTGATGTTATATAATGTATTAGTTCAGATGAATTAAGACGATTCTATATATGATACATTTTCATCTACAAATGATTGTATGATATATTTGTGTCTTTTATATGTGAAATTCAAGTTTATGTTGTGTGTGTGTCACTAAATTACGATTGAAACCTGGTGTTCCGGGTTCGATTCCCAGTCGCGGCACTACGGTCATGGTGGAGCCTATTACTGATTTGTTTGCCCAGGGATCATGAATAAGTGACCTGTCGCCGTGATATAACTAAATTAATGTTCAAAGAGGCGTAAAACCCCAATACAACAAACAAACAAAACACTAAATTACGAACTTCATTATTCATTATAAAGATTAAACCTAGTGTAATGGCTTGTTGTCCAACACAGCTATCCCCTAGACGTTTATTGTTTTACGATTCTCTTCACAGTGTGTGATCAGTTATCGGTAAATCGATATTTTATGATTTAATTGATGATCGAAATTCTTGGGTATGAACTGAAAATGCGTCTCATGCATATTCTAAGAGCCAATGTAATACGCATTAAATTCTGTAGCCGACGCCGCTGCGCATTGTATACGATGACGTGTTCGTGAAGGCACGTTTTAATCAAGACAGGCACACACGTGTTTCCGGGAAGGTAGATAAGTTATCTAAACAGTGTCCTAAGATACATATAGAAGGGAACCATCAATACCCACATACATACTCAATCATTTTAAACATTGACAGTTTTGTTGACGATATTCATACTCTGAAATTTAAGGACTACACATGGTGCACTCTATGTTTAAACATATGGATCATATAATAGATAATACCTTGACAGGTGAACATATTGATTGATTTGGGTGTAACGCAGTTAATCTGTTTCCTGTCTTTCTTGTACCTGTACTCCATACGACAAACTTTCCAAGCAACTGGCTGCTTTCGTTAACCTTTTGGAAGAAGGCTTTTGTCAAAGGTCGGACAAAATGTTGGACAAGCAGAGGTTCGAATTCAAAACCCCTTGATTGAGAGCCTGCGTCGCTTTCGACTGAGCTACCTGGGCTCGGAAGTCGGACAATGTAAGAATTTTACACTTCAAGTGTCGTATGTGGACAAAAGAAAGAGAATTTTATGCTATGAAAATCATGCATGAATAATGTGTTCGACCTTACAGATAACTTTGACCGTATAATTGCATGAAGTTAATCATCTAATTATATGTAAGATGAATAGTTATGCTTGTTATTGGAATTCTTCATTTTGTTTACGTTTTGAAAAAAACTTTTCCATCAACAAAGAACCGTGTCCTAAGCTTCAAACCTGAAACTTGAATGGGCAACTTTTATTATGTGGAAACCGAATCATGAATGTGAAGTCTCCTTATAAACACATGTCCTCAACGATCAACTACAGTCTGCCGAGAGTTTCCAGGTTCGTTCGACTGAGCATGACAAATAGACTTCTTCGCACAAGCCTTCATCAGCCAAAACTGACCTAAATAAAGACAAAATCCAAAAATCAACTAGTATTTATCAACCATCCATTACATCTCATACGATGTATGTTATCTTTTAATATTGACATTGTTACAATACTATTTATGTCTAAAGTTTTCTGTAATTTTGTTACATTTAACATGTTCTAACCAATCTCACATTTGAACTGTCAAAAATGACAGTATTAAGAAATACCTTTGTTCTTTAAATATGACAAATAACTGGGAACAAGCCATAATTCTCAGTCTTTCTTATGATACCTTTGTATACATATGTGCATTGCCAAATTATACATCACTGTTCAAACAGCAAAAAACAAGATCTTAATATGTGACATTGACCTTTTCAGCTCGAGTTCATCGCATTTCTTACAACACACCATAGCATTTAGGTGGACAAATATTCAATTAATTTAATTTAAACCGAACAAAAAGCCAGTGATGCATTAAAAAATTCCGACGTGCGAATCGATACACCTTTTATTAGGTTTCATTTTAAAGAATCACGTTTTAGCCTTGTCCGATTGCCTCTAATCTCATTATGTTTAAGTTTAAACTTATTTGATTACATCGATTGCGAAACAAGCTTAAAATAATTACACTCGACGTCTGCTTCCTGGACTTGAACAAGGGACCTTTTGTAAGAGAGACCGATACTCTACCTCTACACCACTGTCTTCCTCAATCTTAGCAGAATAGTAATATAATTATATAAATAAATAATTCCGGCCGATTAAGGTTAATGCTGGTCAATGGGTTAAATAGAAATCAAATTTAAATTTACAATCAGTTGATACAATATTTAGACAGATGAGATTCAATCATCTATGACTGGTGATTCACTTGTGATAAATACGTTTTATTATACCGCACGTGACTTCGAATGTTAAATTCTAATATACTCATTATGGGTAGATCGTCTGCAATATAACAACACATATGAATATGCCGGTTAACAGTATACTGTTACATGGAACGCGCGTCTAAAACATTTAAAACAATAACGTCACCGTTTAGACGCGCGTGCCATGTAACAGTATACTGTTAACCGGTATATTCATATGTGGTGTTATATTGTAGAATATCTACCCATGTTCACCTCCCCTATAAAGGTACAGAATAAATTGAATAAACTTTTAATTTTGTTGGGTATAATAAAATAAATATGGCATGGCTTCCAGTGTGACAGTACATAGTGTCAACATTCGGGTAAATACTGTTAACCATGCAATATTTATATAATATGACAATAAATCTCTAAATACATGTTGCAAGATCTAGTCTCCAGCTTGATAACAGTTAGTTCAGGAGAGGTCAGTGTTATATCATAACCGAGTAAACCATGGATTGGTAATTTGCATCTTCTGAAAGATTCCGCCTCTGAGACTATGATCACGCTCAGTTTTCCAGATACCACTGCAGCTAAAAATAAATCAAATACGCCATACCATTCAATTGCCGTTTGTTTGTTAGGCGCATATTTACCCGTAAAGTCTTCGACAAGCACCAAAAACACATCCCCACACCGTATGTATCTCATGTCATTAGGCGTTTTAAGAAAAACAATTCGATCTGATGAATAGAGGGCCATTAATTTAGTCGCCAGAGATGTTTTCCCGGAATTCCTTAGTCAATTGATTGCCAGTATTTTGTGTTGTTTTAGTATTTTCTTTGCATCCTCAAATCGTAGAGCGGATAATCCCTGTCTAGAGTAGTAATCGACGTACATCTTGATATGTTCTTAAATAACGAAAAACACAGATACTCTTTAAATATATCCTGAATGGAATATGGCCTCCTATACAGGGAATCTTCAAACAAACCATTTATTTTATCTAGATACATTGCAGCCTAGCCCCGTTAGTTCAGTCAGTAGTGACGTTCGATGTCACTCCATGGATTGTGAGAACGAACCTCAACTCGGCCAACAATATGTTCGACGTTTGTCAAAAGTCAACATGACTAACGTCATACGTCAACCTACAGTATATATATGAAAGAGCATTAAGTAATTTTGAAGGACTGCTTTGTGAATTACTTCTGTGAGAATGTCAGCACACATGTTGGTGTATGAACCCGACCGGATGATATTAGTAAAATAGTATTGACAAATACTTAAACCCATACAAACAAGAGGGCCAAGATGGCGATGTCCCTAAATCGATCACATGAGTGATGGTATACTAGCAAATGTGTATTTGCCAATATCAGGGATAATTTGATCAAGCCTGAGAATCATGAGAATGGACAGTCAATGAAACAGACATTTGTAAAAAGGCATTAAATCTTTGAACAGTTTGAATGAGGACCATTCCTGTGATGTTTGGTTAATAACATATTGACAACGGACATGGTCATCAGAAAAGTTGACGATGTAAATGAAACAGCATATTAGTAAAGAACATTGGATTTAAGGCAAATCGCTTTAAGGCATTCTAAAACAAGCTGTGGAAAGTTAAAAGCAAATCATTTAAACAGGAAACAGGTACTTTGTTTTGAAACAAATAATATTGTTTGAACAATATGTGTTGAGGTCAACATAAGGAACATTTCTGCCAAATGATCTTGAAATCCAACAATTACTTCGAATTACTTTTGAATTTGTAAAGGTGTTGTCATTTTCCCACTTTTACTAGCTTAAGGTCGTTTTAAGAGGATCCACCAAGGCAGGAATGTGAATAGCTTGAAATGAATTACACAGCCCTTTGTCGTTATTTGTATCAGAACTCCACATCGAAGTAAGTGCGATGCCGAACGTTTCAAGGTTCTAATTCTTTGGTAACGGACTAACCTTCGTTTTTTCCCTACCCAATGCACGAGTTCTAATTCGATATAGGAAGGCGAAAACGGGACTGAATAAAGAAAATCTGGTTAACACTCTGAAAACCAAATTTTTGGCTTGAGCAGAAATAAAGTATAATACCAAAAAAGGTCAATCGGAACCGACGTGAAACGGGCGAGTGAAGATAAGGTCTGGTTTTAATGAGATTGTCTAAGATCGAGATAGTTATCAGCTTGAAACTTTGTCAGAAAGTATGCTTGGTGATAACTAGGCCAAGTTCGAATACGGGTCATAACAGGTCAAAAACTAGGTCACTAGGCGAAATTGAAGAACAATCTTGTTAACTCTCTGGAAGCCGCATGTTTGGCTTGAGCTTGTTGAAACTTTGTCAAAATATTCGTCTTGATGATATCTAGGCTACGGACGAATATAGGTCAGGTCACTAGGCCAAATTATAGAAAAATCTAGTTAACACTATAGAGATTGCATTTTTGACATGAGTAGCTATAACTTTCTTCAGAATGTTTGTCTTGATGATATTGCCATTGGCGCTGAAAGAGTTAAGTCTTAAATAGCCCATTCCCAGGTGGGTAATCCAGGGCCTCATAGCCCTTTTGATTTTTCTAGGAACCAATTTTATTAAAATCAGACCAAACACTTCGTTGTACATATACTCAGAGAAAAAGTTTAGTCAGTATTTTCATTTTGGTCCAAATTAATCAATTTTAAAAGTTTTAAATTAAATACATGTATACAGCATGCGATTGACCTGGTTATCACTTATACACCAGCAAATTCACGATTAACCACTGTAATAAACTGTTTTTGTTATTTTTCGTAAAGCACGTGCTACACGTGCATAGGTAAATTTGAATGGTCAGTTTGTCGGCCATTGTTCCAAATGAATAGTGTAGTGGTCACATTTAAATAGTCTGGAAATAAAATATCGAAAACAATCATGGGACGTCGCCCAAGCTTATCGTCAGATAACAGAAATATCGCTTTAGGATTGTTGGAAGCTGGGGTACGTGCAGCTGACGTCGCACGTCGTTTTGGTGTTCATGAATGGACTGTTTTTCGTCTGCAAGCACGATTCCAAGTAACGGGCAGCGTTAAGGACAGGCCGCGGTCAGGGAGACCTCGTAAAACGACGTCACGCGAAGATCGGTATATTGTGACGTCATCTCGACGTCATCGTTTCATGGTCGCCCGAAAGCTTGTGGATCGACTTAGAACTGCCACAGGAACCAGAATTTCGGTTTTCACGGCCCGTAATCGAGTAAAGTCCGCGCGACTTCGTGCTCGCCGCCCTTACGTCGGTATTCCGTTGACTGTGCGTCACCGTGCAGCACGTCTAAATTGGGCTCGCCAACATGTTGGCTGGACTAGAAGGCATTGGAATCGGATCGTCTTCACAGACGAATCGAAGTTTAATCTACAAGGGGCAGATGGCAGGATTCGTGTATGGAGACGAAAGGGTGAACGGCTAGACCCTGCTAACGTCATCCAGCGTGATCGCTACGGTGGTGAAGTGTAATGATTTGGGGCGGGATTTCAAACAGAGGGAAAACAGAACTTAAAACAGTACGTGGTAATCTAAATGCTGTTCGCTACTGTGATGAAATCATTGTTCCCGTCATTGTACCGTACATAGCCAACCTTCATGCTGACGTTTTACAGCACGATAACGCGCGCTGCCATACTGCACGTTACACACAGAACAGTTTGGCGGGACATAACATTGATTCTCTTGATTGGCCTGCAAAATCACATGATTTCTCACCGATCGAGCATATGTGGGACTACCTAGAACGTAAAGTACGTAGCAGAGATGACGTCAACACCGTGGTGGACCTTGAGCGGGCTTTGCAAGAGGAATGGACGAGAGCACCACTTCACGTTATAAGAACACTAATAAACAGTATGAGACGTCGGTGTGTAGCCGCAATTGAGACAAGGGGTGGCCACACGAGATATTGACTTTGGCAGAAATTTTCATTTAGACACCCATGTTAAATATGAAGTGTAAAATACTGGAATTAGTTGAGATTTTATGTTTATATTGTTAACAAATGTTGGATATTAAATAAACTTTGTAATAAGTCAATTGGTTTAACGTCCTAATTTCATTTCCCAAAATTATTGTACAAAGTATAAGTACTGACTAAACTGTTTCTTCTGAGTATATATTGGATCTGACGACGGCGCATAACATTTCGTTTCGAATTGACCATATACACTTAAATACATATGAGCACGTGGTCGTTTTTTTGTCCAATGAAATATCATGATACAACCAACACTCAGTCTTATACCATCGGAAAACAGGACAATCACTGCTTCCATTTATCTATGTCGGTTATCTTATCTGTTGTATACCGAACGTATTGACCCATATCCGAATAGATATCACCAAGAAAAACATTCTGACAGAGTTGCAACATGCTCAAGCCAAAAATGTGACTTCCAGAGTGTTAACCAGATTTTCATTAAATTTGACCAGGCATGACCCACATTCAAACTTGGCCTAGATATCATCAAGACAAATTCTCTGACAAAGTTTCAACATGCTCATGTTTAAAATGCGGCTTCTAGAGTGTTAACAATAGTTTCTTCCAATTTGGCCTAGTGACCTAGTTTTTGACCTGACCAAAACCATATTGGAAAATAGCCTAGATATCTGCAAGACAAATATTCCGACAAAGTTTCAACATGCTCAAGCGAAAAATGTGGCTTTCAGAGTGTTAACCATATTGTCCTTAAATTTGACCCAGTGACCTAGTTTTATACAAGGCACGACCCATATCTGGTCTTGGCCTAGATATTATCATGACAAACATTCTGACAAAGTTTCAACAAGTCCAAGTCAAAAATGTGGCTTCCCGAGTGTAAACCAGAATTTCCTTAAGTTTGGTCTTGTGACCTAGTTTTTGAATTCGGTCTAGAAAGTATCAAAACAAATTTTCTGATAAAGTTTCAACATCTTCAAGTTTAGAATGCGGCTACCAGAGTGTTAACAATATTTTCCTTTAATTTGGCCTTGTGACCTAGTTTTTGATCAGGCATGACCCATATTCAAACTTGGCCTAAATACCACTAAGACAAACATTCTGACAAAGGTTCAACATGCTCAAGGTAACAATGTGGTTTTCAGAGTGTTAACCAGATTGTCCTTAAATTTGGCCCAGTGACCTAGTTTTATACCAGGTACGACCCATATTCAGTTTTGGCCTAGATATCATCAAGACTAACTTTCTGACAAATTTCATGCTCAGTTTTAAAAGGCGGCTTCCAGAGTGTTAACAAGATTTTCTTTCAATTTGGCCTAGTGACCTAGGATTTGACCCGACATTACCTATATTCAAACTCGGCCTAAATACGAATGAGACAAACATTCTGACACAGGTTCAACATGCTCAAGCTAACAAGGCTAAATAAGAATTAATGAAAAATGGATCCTGTTTCACACAGTTTAAATCTGTCATACAATTTTAAAGTACACATTAAAACTTGTAACAACATTCAACTGCCCTAAAACTTAACAGGTATTTCTCAGAATCGGGTATTCCTTAAAATGATACGATTTACCACTCAAACAGAAGTTACCTCCCGCCCCATAACAAATAATGTGATGTTAACATAGCATATATATGAACTATAAATCGTGTAGCCATAACATGGCATAACTTCAATGCTAAAAAACAGCTAAAATTAATATTATAATGCCGCATGAGCGAAGCCAACAATTCCGACGTATATACAACAAATCTGCAGCAGACGAATTTGAAAACATCAAGATTAAAATGTGGATAATCTCTGTATATTAAATAATAATTAATAATTGAGTTGAAATGAAGGTGGCGAATTTAGAAACTATGAAATTATGAGCTTATATTTCCCTTTTGTAATAACGTTTGCAACAGTTGCCAGTTGCAGACGCGTCGAAATTAATCCACGTCGAAATGCGGAAAATGGTTAATGGTCACATGACCAAAGCAAAGCAAAGCACGAAATCGACAGGTGACCAAAATACGCGTCTCCTTTCCCAACGATATACCAAATAATCGTAAGTTTAAACATGCATTCCATGTTGAATAACTCCAAACTTTTGTTACAAGCGTCTGAAATATTTTAAATATAGGTCATTGCACTTATGCGGGTCATACTATTTACCCTTTTACTTTTAGATAAACATTCTTTCTTTCGCTTAATATTTTCTTACAAATAGTTTAATACTAATTATTTTAGAGGGTCTGTACATGTTTATCTGGAATATAAAATTTGTGTTTGAAATTTACAAGGCTTTGATCTGTTTGGCAGATTATTTATCATGTTTTTTCGAGAATTTCAAAATAGCGATAGAGTCAGTTCCTTACTTATATCAGGGACGTAGATAAGATCTTATCTGCGACCCTGCTTATATTCAAATTAATACATATCCTTTAATAATTGATCACATTTTAAATTAAAGAAAGCCCATTACACAGTTTTAACCTTGATTCTTTTCATTATATTGCATTTTTCCTGAAAAACAGCTAGACCTAAGGTTTGAAAACATGAAAGTTAACTGTAACAACAAGTCAGGGGAGGTCAGTGCCACCCTGTGGGTCACTTTTGACAACTGCAAATTGGAAGTATTAACCCTTTTACACATACAGACGTTTTCTGACACCTTTAAAATTGCAGCAGTCAATTTTGAAAATATTGTGACAAAAGGAGATATTTCTCATGTTACCACAATAATTTCATTTTTTTTCAGTAATTATACCTTTATTTATCTATATATTCCATCTTGTTTTGCATAGATTTTTCAAAGTCGTCTGTTGCAGATTCGTTGTACATATGTGTATTTTTGTACATCTTAAAACACTTGGTTCAGACTGCGGTGGAGTTAATTCAGAGATCTAGATAAGGGGCATTTTTCATGTTCTAAAATTCTTATTTGATACTCAAACCCTATGTTGTAGGTACTAACAAATATCGTCCCATCGAGATGATTATTTTGAGTACCCACAACATAGATTTGATTGCGTAAAACGAGAGATCTGTTGGGGAAAAGTTATACAAGTTGACAAAGTCTTATAACAACATTATGTAATTAATATGTAATTTGCATATATCAGACTGTACGTGTACATGCCGATCTGGATCTCCTTTTCACAAAGACGCCTCGGTGGTGTAGTGGTAGAGTGTCCACCTATGTTGTGTGAGGTTGCTGATTCAATACCTGGCCGGATCATACCTAAAGATGAATTTGATTGCTGCCCTCCTTAGCTTTCAGGATTGTGAGGTTACCATACCACTGGATGGCGGGGGTCAGGATGAATTGACCAGTGGTACTGGTAAAGTACCTAGGAAACGCTGTGATATAAATAAATAAATGTTGAAAGCAGTTTAAAACACCAAACAATAAACTGTTTACGCAAGTCAACATATACCTTCTACCAAGAATGAGATCATTCAATGGCTTCATTGTATGAATGTTTTCCTACTATTGTGTATAACAAATATGTTTATTATAAGGATTCCTCTGTATTGCTTGAAATTTCCAGCTATTGGTAACACTAATTAAATGTTATTTGCAGAAGCATGGTGCCTCTTTAGAGATAAAGTTAGAAGTTGAAATTGTATGATAGAAGGAACACTCTTAATGAACAACGAATCACTGTACCTGGTGATCTACTGCAGTAGGCTCCTAACACAGGTGGTGAAGTCATTGATGAAGAAATGAATACAGCAAAAGGAGCAGCGAAGATTAACGACGCTTACCGCGTAACCCTTTTCCTGATCATTACACACTACAATAGCAGTTTACTTTAGTGTTATTGTTTGTTAAATATATCAGTCGAGAAGCATGGAAATATGAGATTTTAGCTTTAAACCACATCCTGTTTTAAATTACTGGACCAATTTTAACCAAAGTTCAAATTAAATTGTTTAAAGATTTAGATGCTACGAATTATATGTAGAAGCGTTTACCTTCTAATAACTATACTCCTCCTAACCTCCGACCTCTTAGTATTGTTTGAAAATTCAATGCATTATTACAAATATTCTTTAGTGATTGGGTATCTTATTTACAGTGTCCTTTTCTTGTAGTTTCATTCCCACCTTAATTTAAAATTTCCCCGATATAAGGAATTACATATTTGCTACTATGCTATTACTCAGGGGTAAATTTAGGGTCGTCATGACCCTCTTGTTTTCTTATTCAGGTGAACCATAGTTCCAATATGAGCGATATAGAAGTTTCTTCTCCTCTTGATTTACAAAAGTAATCAAACTAGTTTCTCACATCAGCAAAGACAGACTGGCAATTGTGCTTTAAAATGTTAGCAATGTAAAAGTACCTTATATATTCTAAGCAATGCTAACACACTGTTTCTCAGTATTGTATTATGCAATGTAATCTAAGCACCAGTGTCTGTCTACATTGTATTTTCAAGTTAATTCATGGGTTATATTGGAATAGGTTCTGCTGTGGTTGCCTTTGATATAAAATATCCTACGCCAACTATCGAAGGATTTTGATAACAAACTTACCAATGAAATACTAACAATTTGGAAAATTCAAAGAACGTGCTTATGGAGGAAAATGTTATGTTTTGTAAAGGCCATTTGACTATATTTCGTGTCCGCTCCATAACTTTTGAACAACTTGAATGATTTTAGAACAACTCACCACAACTGTTCACCATACTGAGACGATGTGTAGAGTGGATGTTACAATTATTTTGGTTCAATGTCCAGGTTGCAAGTACAATCACGTTTTTTTAAGGTCAAGGTCACAATAAAAGTTGGTAGGTCGCATGGCTATATTTCATGTCCGTTCAAACTGTTTTCAACCATTTGAAGGATTTTGAATAACTCACCACAAATATTCACCATACTGATACGATGTCCAGAGCGCATGCTACAACCACTTTGGTTCAAGGTCAAGGTCGCAATTAGAGGTAAAAGGTCATCTGACTATAATTGGTGTCCGCTCAATAACTTTTGCACACTTTGAAGGATTATAAAATAACTCACCACAAACCATAATGATAATGAGACGATGTGCAGAGTGCATGCTACAACCACTCTTGTTTAATGTGATGGTCGCATTTACATGTCAAATGTCATATGACTATATTTTGTGTCCGTTCAATATTTTTTGAACCGTTTGAAAGATTTTGAAATAACTCACCACAAATGTTAACCATTGTGAGACATGTTACAACACTTTGATTGAAGGTCAAGGTTTCAGTATTACAATCATTGACAATGCAATTGGGGATACATATGTTTTTGTGATAAAAACAACCATCTAGTTTAAATATGTTAAAAGCCTTTCTTTATTCTGCCGTCGCAATCATTTACATGTACACCAATTGTGTTTGCACAGGAAATTAGATAAAACGGAAACGCAACCTCATTGTACACTTATCTAGTTAAGATATCACAAGAATAAACAAGTTTATATAAATGTAGGATATGTATACATGTATAACGTCCTGTAATATATATATAAGTTTTATAACATATCGTAATAATATGTTTAAAAGTTTATACTAGTAAGATTTCATCTATATAAACTATATAATTTTCCTTCTCGACAATTTGACTCCTGATTTGTTCTGTTTTATAATTCGACATTTAAGGCATTAAATATTTGACTGTAACTCTTTTTTTCAAGGGGGAACTTCATTAGTTGAAAAATTAACATTTAGTTACAGTGCTTCAAATCTGTCTACTGCAAACAGTGATAACAGTCATCTGTTCCAATGGAAATATTTAACAATGAAATTGTTTTCAACTGACAATAAGTGTTTTAAACAAATATTACTGTTGTACTATACATGCTTTGTTTAAATAGTCTATAACATTGTGCAAAAGTACTCAATTCATATAAGAATAATTTAGGCAATGAAAAGGCTGTTATCAAAATGTGCAGGCTTATATGAGACGGAAACCGATTAGCCGTTTAAGATCAGTCACAAACTTGGTGCAGTATTTGATAAAATGGCCAATATAACTTATTAATACTTACCGGTTTCAGACTCCTAATCTTACAAGCGTATAACTGACACCACGCACTGAGGTGTACATGCCTAGGATGGTAGAGGAATTACTATAAACCTGATCATTCCGATGAGATTTCTATATTGGCCGAACAGAAAAATCGTCCCTTCAAGTGTTCAATCGCAAAATCCAACAGAACAGCAAATTTCTGTTCATTTGACTGGTGTTGTTATATATACAAACTTGTACATTGTTCAGCACGGTATTTGACGTATGTTTGCACCATTGTAAATGATATTTCAGTTATAATTTTAACATTCAATGCGTTTACGAGTGATGTATAACGGTAAAAACAACTGCTCAATGGAACAGCCATTGTATTCCATATTTTCAAGGAGAAATCCGACAAAGACCGGATAATTCCGTGAACAATGAAATCGAATAGTCTAGACGAAAAGCTAAACGGACAATTCTGATATTTAATCGACACACCCATATGTTTGACTTAAGAAATAAACTATCAAAAACCGTGGTTTATTGGCGAATAAACAATGGTTTAGAGTTCTGATGCACAGGAATTAACCACCGAAGACCGTCGGCCTGAGTGATTAATTACAACGCATCAGAACGACATGTGTGCTGTTCCATCAATTGTGACTACCCCACTGCATTATACGCATAACTGCAGACAAATAACCCGACAAAGAGGGGCAGACTCAGCAACAAGACAATGTAACTTTATTTAATTAATTATTTAGTTTTCATTGTACTACACAAGTCAACAATATGTATTGACATTGACAAAAAACATACCAACAACAACAAGTCTGCGCTGACCTGTTCTAAAAATAGAACGTCAATTCCGTGAATGATTACACAGCGACATACTGCAATGTAAATCTTGTGGCCACCTGCTTAGTAGGGACCATTGATTCTGATACGCATTTTCTATCAAGTCCGTCAGAGACATGTTTAATAATTCTCCATTGCCCATCTAACCGCCTGACCGTACAAATGGCCCCAATAGGTGGCATGTACGGTATATTTATCGAGTCAGCATTGCAGACGACGTAGTATATATACTATAACATATATGTTTCTTTACATCACTTGACGCTGAATGACAGGCGGTATACGCAGGGGGATAACTGAATAGCCAATGTGAAAAAGTCTTGCATTTCCATTGGTTATTGACGAATAATCAACGGTTATTTTCTTCGCTCTCTATAGGCAAGGAAACCACGTCATGTTAGAATGTCTACTTAAATATAAATGTATCTATTTTGTAAACAACAAGCATTGATGAGTATCACACAAGCTTACCCGGCACAACGAGAAATACACCTACCAAGAGGACCGAGTTAGTCCTTGATAATTCAGTTTTAGAAATGAATGTAAAGTGGTATACATCAAAGTGTGCTCTACTAAAAGGAAAATGAATATGGTATAGATTATTTTATCAATAATTCAACAGTATTAAAATACAGTGTAATAACCAATGCAAAACATGATATAAACGTTGTGTAAGATGTAGCAGTCAGAAGCATATTTTTTATATAACACCTATGATATATAATCTTCGCGTACTTTTTTCGTAAGGAAAAAAAACTGCACGAGTTTCCGGTAAAAGGTTATTCAACATCCTTTCCGAAAATAGAAACATGTAGAAATCAAATTAAGAACACTTGTCAGGAATATTAACTAGTGTCTAGTTAAATATGTTAACTAATGATAACTTTCTCTTTTGCCTGCATTATCAACACAGGCCAATAAACAGAGTCGACTTCATGAATGTACAGACTGATCTTGATCTAAATTGTTCGCTGATTACATTTTAAGTCACATACAGAACGATAATGTTTAATATTTAACCATTTCAACCATACAGACGCATTTCGACACATCTGGCGGCAGAGGACTTTGAAAACATAGCGGTTACGGAGACACTGCTCATGATGAGAAATGTCTCCTTTTGCAACAATGTAATAC
>JASEVX010000019.1:4370449-4453626 GCA_031761405.1 Serripes groenlandicus
GATAATTAAAGAACATATATATATATTTATTCATATACACATAGTTATATAGACAAACCCACACAAACACATACACTTATTATTATTCATTTATTCATTGATTTATTTATTATTGTTTTGTTATTGAAGAAGGTTTCGGATTACGCACAGCAATAACTTAGGATAAGGAACTTGACCCTGTATGCATGTGCAGGCTGTTTATTGTTTGTATAAGGTCACAACAGTTAGTAGAACCAACGTGTATCGGAATAAATCCACATTTGAGGGTTATGAAATGAAAACAAGGGAAAGTACTCTCCAATTTACATCACGAAAAACACAAACAGGTTATCTGACATAACTGTCCTTGGTTGATTGGGGGCTAAACGCCGTTTCGACAATGTTCAGCCGTATCACGACGGCCAGTTCTACAACCCATGTGTTTCCTGGATCTCTAATACCAGTACTTCACACCACTGGCGATTTTCCACATGAACTATTGGCCCATTGGTGCAAGATGAATGACGCTTCTCGCTTTGAGTTTTGTCAAACGTCGGAAAGAATGTTGGCCGAGTTTGGGTTCGAACCCAAAGCCCATGGAAGCTGCCTTGGTGCTAAGTCATAAAGTATTGAACTATAAGAATAGCACACGATAATAAATGTTTAACAACACAGGTAAAGGAGACGCTTGCTACTTTTTAGCTCGACTATTCGAAGAATATGAGAACTTTACTACTCGCCCCGGCGTCGGCGTCGGCGTCGGCGTCGGCGTCCGGTTAAAGTTTTAGGGCAAGTTGGCATTTTCATTCATAAGTATTTGTGCTAGGGCTTTACATCTTATACCTTTCTTCACATTGAATGTTAAAGGTACTGAGTGTGACCTTCTTTTTGGGGTAAAAAACCTGATTTTCGGTGGTTAAAGTTTTAGGGCAAGTTGGAATTTTTTTCTCAATAATAACTTATGCTAGGGCTTTTATATTTGGAATATAATTACATCTAATACCTGTATTCATATTGTATGCTGAAGATTCTGAGTGTGACCTTCTTTTTGGGGTAAAAAACATGATTTTCAGTGGTTAAAGTTTTAGGGCAAGTTCGATTTTTTTTTTTTTTTTTTTTTTTCTGAATAAGTATTTGTGCTATTTGGAATGTAGTTACATATGACCGACGACGCGAGATTTTGGGCCTTCGGACGTCAAACGGAAACACCGTTTAAAACTCCGCGAAAGATGCCGTCGTTTTAACGCTAGTTTTAACGCTAGTGTTTACAAACAAATCGATATGTCTATCAGCTTACAAAAACAATAACATATAGATACCCAGGCTTGTTAATGGACCAGTTTAATGTAAGTAATCATTTTTAAACACGTTTTTATTTTCTGTCATTCTAATAAGTAAGATAAAAGATCGTAAGTATACTTTTAAAATAACATTTAAAATTGTTCGTGTGTGCAACTACTTTCACTATACTATTTTAGCCTATTTTAGTACCATTAAGGTGATAACTTCTTATTATCAGTTAAAAAGACTTCAAGGGGAAAAGGATTAATTCATTGTTAATGTTAGTTTATATATATTTAATCAATATTTTCTGCAAAAACGTCTTTAACTACTAAGATATTTATTCGGTAATTATTTGACACTGATTTGTTTACAATATCATAGCAACAACAAGTTATCTTTCATGTGAAGTTACTTCCCTTTCTCATATAAAAAATAAAATCAATAATTATATAGACTTAATATTTGGTATTATACTTAATGTGTTGGTAGTCTAGTGGATGCCAACGGAGTTTGCCAAGTAGAACGTCTGGCGTTCGAATCCCGAGAGAGGCAAGGTCTTTTTTTAGTATATATTATATGAGAACCTTTATAAACCAAATATTACATATTTACAGGAACTAAATACACTTTTTGAAGCATTTGGTTTGCCAGATGAGGACAATGTCCAAGTATGTCTCACGGCTACAGAGTCGGCTGATCAAGATGAATGGGGGGGATGAATCAGAATTAGAGAATTACGGTGAAATAGGAACATCTGGTGTGATAGACAGGATTCAAAATGTTGTAGAATTTAATGCCGAAGACGAACAACACAGTGTAGACTCGGACCCTGAAAATGAAGCTAATTTAACAGGAACTGTTTGTTCTTGCAGAGAAAATTGTTTAGAAAAAATGGACACAATTCAAACAGAAAGACACATTTTGTCATTGAGGGAGATGGAAAAGGACCAAAAAGAAATGTACATCATGGGCAGTTTACTTAGATACAATCGTGAAGAGACAAGAAATGGAAAAAGAAAAAGAATTCGTTATAGATTTATCCATAATGGTATAACTGTGTGTAAAGGGGCATTCTGTAAAATTAACGATATTGGAATTAAAACTGTAAAAGCTCTCCAAACCCACCTTTCTTTAAATGGAGCAGTTCCAAGGGTACATGGTAATACCGGAAAAAAGCCTCATCATGCACTTCGTTTTGTTGATGTTAAATTTTGTGTAGATTTCGTCAACTCTTATGCTGAGCTTAACGGTCTCCCAATGCCCGCGGCCCCAAGAGGCAGGAATGAAGCGTCACCAATACTTCTTCCTTCTGATGTTACAAAGACCCAGTTACACACAGATTACAGTAAAGCGTGTGGTTGTATAGTTGTTCGAACACTAGGGCTTACATCATTTAAAGATGTATGGAAACACTGTTTGCCCCACATAAAGATTATGTCACCAAGAGAAGATGTGTGTCACAAATGTGAAACCACAAGAAAGAGAATAGCTGCAGCTACAACAGAATGTGACAAACTCGATGCTGCAACAACACTTAGGAATCATATACAGGTAACACACAGAATAAAAGCTGTTTACTTTACCTCGTTATTTGGACAAAATATAGCGAACAGTACCTTTATCGAAATGCATGCAAAGTATATAGTGCTTGCTGCATATCGTCAAAATAACGTCTACGAATAACAACTAAGTACATCCCATATTGAATACAAACAAGATGTTTTATCTTATCCGAAAACATTATTTTTTCAAATGGAGAATCATTCATTTCTTATGTCCGACTTGTAGTAATGTTCACAGTGTTAGTCATCCTCGGTACCCAGGCTATTCATAACATATATGATACCCTGGGCAAATTGGCTAGCGAAACTTCGTAGTCATGAATAATTCATGAGGTGAAATCCAGCCGCTTGATTGGTTGCATGCTACAAAT
This sequence comes from Serripes groenlandicus, assembly GCA_031761405.1. Lineage (NCBI taxonomy): Eukaryota > Metazoa > Mollusca > Bivalvia > Cardiida > Cardiidae > Serripes > Serripes groenlandicus. The sequence goes on from JASEVX010000019.1 coordinate 4,373,646, forward strand.
GTAACGCGATGTACAGTAATAACAATGTACGAAGGGTGTTCGGAAAGTATCGGAACAAGTGCCTTAACATTCTTATTTTTTAATAATTATACACAATTCTTTAAACAAACATAGCTTTATATACCATTTATTCATTTTCTAAAGCAAAATTACAAAATTAAAAATAAGACGCTAGTTATATAGAGCTATGTATGTTGAAAGAATTGTGTACACATATTTAAAAAAAAGAACGTTACGGCACTTGTCCCGAAACTTTCTGAACACCCCTCGTAGTTACGGAGAAAATCGAGGTGCACGCTTTACGAAGTTTCGCTAGCCAATTTGCCCAGGGTATCATATATGTTATGAATAGCCTGGGTTCCGAGGATGAGTGTTAGTCAACATTTCTTTTTGTTAGGATAACAATTTGAGTCGTGCTATAAGTTAAACAACATAATCATATTTGCAAAAGGTATATTTTTTATAATTTTGACTTCAATATGTAGTAGTAACAGCTTTCACAAAGATGTGTTCTAAAAGTATTGATTCTGATACGACTGCGCGGACAAGAAACACTTATGATAAATCTAGGACTTTCAAAGGTTGCGAATATCAGATTGATGATTTTCGTATAGCATGGCTCATAAATGGTGTATTATGTTTTGTCTCCAAAGATTGATTTGCGAGCTTGTTCTTTTCTCTCTATTCTTAGGATGCACAGAGGGAGCGTCAGCAGTACAGAGAGAGTGTTTTGCAGGCAGTGGAAGAAATTCGTGGTTATGAGCGCCCAGCAGGTCCCGTCCCACCTCTAAGCACTGACTTTACGAGAGTACATTACACTTTTGACTATAGCCAAAATGTTGCGCTTCCAAATCACAGCCAACAAATGGGACCTCTTTTCTTTGTTACCAGACGTAAAGTTCAGATATTCGGTGTGCGTATAGATTCAGTTCCACACCAATACAACTACTTGATTGATGAGGATCAAACTATAGGTATGTACGAATTAAGTGAGTGGATGACATGTATCGCTAATGTTGATATCATACCAATAGAATTGCTTTCGAAAACACTTTCAGTTCGTAAGTTTCTCGGTGTGTATGAATCAAGTAAAAGGATTACACCTTCAGTGTGTTTTCTTAATTCAAATTAGGCCCCATTCACAATCAAATTACTACTCCTCTTTTCACAAAAGTAGGTCTAAATTTCACAAAGTCTGCCTGTCATCATATTTTACATTTCGATATTTTCACAACTGAAAGGGCCCTCGTACTGCTCACAAAACAGCGAGAAAAAACACTCACCTTGGTCGAGTTATTAGCGTTGGGATTTGCTATTTAAACCAGTTAAGTTAGATGTTGTCCATATCTTTTTAAATTATTTTCAACTTGTCTGTTTACAGGATCAGATGGTACGGGAACACATGGACCAAACTCAGTATTGAGTATGCTACACCATTCGTTATTCAGATATGGGTTGGGTGAAAGGGCATGCGTCATGCACGCTGATAACTGTGGAGGTACATGTACATATTACTCTATATCCATAAAACATATCCATGAATAACTGGCTACCATGTGTCCATATCATTTTGCCAATCAGTACTTATGTAGAAAATATATATATAATTATATATACAATAGAAACTAAATGAACTTCGCTAATGGTTGCATTATCAAAAGCATTAACTTCAGCCTGCTTGTAGCAAGATGTTTTACATGAGTGTTTCGAAATTTACTCGTGCTCCTCTTCTCATTGTGTTATGATAAGGTTGACATTTCAAATCCGATTGAGGCGAACTGTTTATTTTCATATGTTGTTAATGCAAGCAAACTCGAATTGTATTTAAAGTACAATTTTAAACGTATCTATTTTGTTTAATTTCAGGCCAGAATAAAAATCGTTATTTAATGGCATATCTGTGTTGGCGTATCAACGAAGGATTACATACAGATATTACATTTCAAATGCAGATTCCAGGACATACAAAGTAAGTGCATACTAATGTTAAATATAAATTATCACTTGAGAACAAGCATTAATGAACGAACACGTTGAAAACAGTTACAAATGTAAAAAACTCTCTGGACACCTTAACGTTGATTAACCCGTATGTGCGGTACGGAACTTTAAGTAACTGCTTTTCTTACTTTACTTGATTGACATACCATCTGCGAACAATTTGAGACCAATTTCAGTCTTCACATTCGTGCAGTCTAATCTTCATATACGATATTTGCCAACCAAATATTAACTATTAGAAAAGAATACATAGTATGAGACTAAGCACGAAAAAGGATGTTACTAAATACTGGAATACAACACTGGTTGAAATCAATGTTATATTTAAAAGGTAAATAAATATTAAACATAAATATGTTCCTAAACTTTGGACTTTCGTTAAAGGTGTCTCGTCGATGCTGGGTTTGGACACATTAAAAAGTTGTTTAGACGCAGTGACTGTGATAGCTTGGGACAGCTTGCTGACATCGTACACAAGTCCGCATATAGCAATAGTGCAGTTCTCTTTCGTGCAGACAATGGTGAAGAAAATTGGACATGGTATGTATATATTAAGACATCTGAAGTTATAAACACTAATCGGCTTATAGTCTATGTGGAAAAGCAGCCAGTTACTTGGAAAGAATGTTATGTGGTTTACTGGTGTGAGAAAGCTAGGAAACGCATGATTAGGTGAACTGACCGTCGTGAAATGACTGATTTTATTTTGAAACGTTATAAACACATGAACTCCAATGACGGGACTGTTGAAATTACAGTTCTGAGACAGTGTTTGATATCCAATACAAAGTTTTGCTTTTTATGCGGGGTATTCAGCTGTGCTGAATACCTCCGTATATTGTCATGCCCAGCTTACAGGAAATGAAAATTTGTAAATTGTGTGTGCTGCTCTCTGTTTTTTCAAAATGGACAATTTGTCTTGATTGCCCAGGGATCAGTTAAATACGTTTCACAACAAGCTAAACAGTATGCACATTATACAAAGTAAACGTACACAATGTAAAGTTCTAATCCATAAAGTTGTATACATAATTTAGAAATTTAAGTATAAAATATAACACAAAGTAACTTAATTATATATAAAAGTATAACAATTTGCTTGTGCAAAAATAACAAAATGTAAATTTATATTGAAACCATTTTTTGTTTGAGAAAACCCCTAGTCATAGCGTTTGTTTTATTTTTACACAACGAGTAGAAGTGTTCACTTTAATCCCTAGTCATAGCGTTTGTTGTATTTTTACACAACGGGTAGAAATGTTCACTTTAATGATTATTATTATATATAGAGGGTTTTACGCCACTTCCAACAATATTTCAGTTATATCACGGCGACAGTTCACTTATTCATGATCCCTGGGTAAACAAACCAGTACTACGCTAGGGAATATGCCTTGCCAAAGCGCACTCCACCATGACCGTTGCACTTTAATGATACTGTGTATCACATTTAAAACACATGGCTGTCAATGTTCAAGGATACTAAGAGCTCATAAGTCTGTATAAATGCTTCTGACAAGTAATGAACTCTACATGTATCTAGTTAATTAAACGTTCCACTGTTTGCTACATCCCCGCATTTTAGTACTTCAGTAATTTGATTTGTTTTAGGTACGACTGGAAGTCTTTCCTTAAAGATACGTTTTTGCCCCTAAAAGGAATCAGGAAGTACCACGTCTTCCGATTTACAGACGCAGACAAACGAGCAGTGTATGTGCGGGAATGTTCTGGTGGCAGAGAAGAACGAGTTGTTCTTATTAAAGAAGGCATAGATGTGATGCCAGATATGTACCCGGAACACATTCGACCTCCCGGTCTGACTATGGAAAGACAAAACTATTTGTACAAAAATGTCAGGAAATACGTTCGACCGGGATATGAAGATAAATTATGCCCTGTTTACAGCGAAGAATGAAAAATCTTAATTTGTATACACGTGATTAATTTCTATATTAATTCATTTGTGTTCATTCCTTATTTTGTCTTTCGTTCATTTATTGATGTAATCATATACACATAGTATAATTATACTAATTATTCTGTCATATTTATCTCATTATTTTTTTGTTAGATCACTCATTTAATTTCACCTTTGACTTTTTTTTATTTTTTTTTTAGTCTTTAAGAACTCAGTGTTAAATAAAGAACACTAACTTTTGACTAGATATCTGTTATGTTATTACTTCAAAACCTGCAATTAGTGTGTGAAAAACCCGCGGAACATAACGTCATTTATTCACCTTTTGAACGTCATTTAAATTGGCATAATTATGTAAACTGACGTCATGATGTTGACGTTCGTACACAAGCAAGAACGTTCATATCTTTCTGAAAAATAATGATAACTCAATGAAATAAAAACTACTGAGTTAATGAAATCTCTTTCTTTAAGAAAAATGTCAAATTTCACAATTGCCCAAAAATGTCCGAAGGCCCAAAATCTCGCGTCGGCGGTCATATTATACCTTTCTTCACATTAAATGCTGAAAATGCTGTGACCTTCTTTTTGGGATAAAAAACCTGATTTTCGGTGGTTAAAGTTTTAGGGCAAGTTGGAATTTTTTGTTTATTTTTTTTCTCTCAATAAGTACTTATGCTAGGGCTTTTATATTTGGAATATAATTACATCTAATACCTGTCTTCATATTGTATGCTGAAGATTCTGAGTGTGACCTTCTTTTCGGGGTAAAAGACGTGATTTTGGGTGGTTAAAGTTTTAGGGCAAGTTGGCATTTTCATTTATTTTTTTAATTTTTCTCAATAAGTATTTGTGCTTCAGCTTTAATATTTGGAGTGTAGTTACATCTTATACCTTTCTTTAATTTGAATGCTGAAGATGCTGAGTGTGACCTTCTTTTTGGGGTAAAAAACATGATTTTGTGTGGTTAAAGTTTTAGGGCAAGTTGGAAATTATCATTTAATTTTTTAATTTTTCTCAATAAGTACTTGTGTTAGGGCTTTCATATTTGGAATATAATTACATGTAATACCTTTCTTCACATTGTATGTTGAAGATGCTGAGTGTGACTTTTTGGGAATAAATAACATGATTTTTGTTTGATTTTGAGAATTTTAGATAAATTCATAATTTTTGGTTATATTCCTTTCTAATTGTGATCATTCATTTATCAAATATAATTATTCAACATATCAAACGGGTTTTGTATGATGTCAAACATTTGGTAAACCTTTCTTCAAGGTTTTGCTATTTTTGGACTCGGTCAGTTTTAACATTTGCGTTTAGCTCAACGCTAAAGTTTCATAATTCAAATCACTTCATACTTCATACATTTGTTAAGGACCATCGTACAAATAGGTTAGATAACTCCATTGTATCCTAAATATGGAGTAATGGCCCTTGAATTACTTAGAAAATTTTGCCACAATGTTTTCCACTTTTTGTCATAAGTTATCCATTCAATTATGGAGATTTTCTATGTTTTGACAAAATACGTTCAAAGTCGTCTGCTGCAGAATTGCCGTATGAGGGAAAGGGTTAATAGTACTTAAGTGCAATATAATGAAATAGTGCTTTATGTGAATAAGCGGCATATAGTCGAGCGCGCTGTCCTCCGACAGCTCTTGTTTTGTTACGGTCTCAACACATTATTCAATTGAAGTATAACTATGACAAGCGTCATTCGTCTTCCACCAATCGGCTAACAGTCTATGTGGAAAAGCAGTCAGTTGCGTCGAAATACCGTAGTGTGGATTACTGGTGTGATAAAAACTAGGAAACGTGAGCTAACCGCCGTGGTATGACAAAATATTTGTTGAAACCGGTGTTAAACACCAATAAATCAATCAAGTGAAGTATGCACTAGGAGAATGCTGGCATGTCGTGTTGCAGTGTGCGGTGATGCATTGTTGTCACCCTTCCCCTTATTCTCGTACTGACGATTATGGCGCTTAATGTCGTAGACACTATTTGAAAACAGTGTGTGAAAAGGAAACATTTCTTTAATACGAGCAAGTGCTCCTATTTCCCTAAATGTTTTGTTCTACTCTACTATACTTCATGCTTTGTCGACATTTAACGGAGTCCAATAACATATATGAGCCGTTTCACCAGAAAACCTACATTGTGGACTCTGCGTAAAGTATCGACCCGGATCAGCCTAAGCATGCCGCACAGGCTTATCCGGACAGACACTGTTCGCCTCCTGTGGATTTTCTGTTTCAGGAATCATTACTCTATACTTATATCCCCCTAAGACGGAATGTGTCTGCCCGGATTACCCTGCGCGGACTGCGCAGGCTGATCCGGGTCGATACTTTACGCAGAGTCCACAATGTAGGTTTTCTGGTGGAAAGGATTATATGTCTACGTATCCGACCACCCTCGACGTGTTCAATAAGAGTCGTAATGTAGCTCTACTACTTAAACGCCCTCACACATGCATGTGACGATGAAACGAACATGTATCAATTTATAATATTGTTCTGCTTCGTGTTAGCTTCACTTGCTGAACATTATGTCGAGCTTATGTCATTGCGCATTGTTCGGAAGTATGTGGCCCATTTTGTTTGTTTGCCTTATGGCGTGGAGCGAAACTGGCCCTCTCTTGAACATCTTGTTTAAGGGGTTAAATGCCGTTTTCAACAGTGTGTCAGTTATATCACGGTGACAGAACGAACTCTTATTCATGATCCTTGAGTGACGAACCAGTCCTAGGCTCGGACCGCCATGACCGACTCTATTGGAGAAAGTTATTTATCTTCTGAAAGGTAGGACTCGTTTTACCGAAACAATGTTTATTTAGACACTGCATTGGGGAACAGCTCCATTGGGTTCTTTACCTTTTCAGACTTTTGCAAACAATGCAGATTCGGGTGCTAAAGCTCAGAACGAGCTGTCTCTCCTGAAATCTACATTGTTTGCCAATAAGACACTCAATTTTACCAAATTTTCTGTTGGGCCGTCCAATTTTATAACAATGAAGATTCTCCTATGTGGAATTCGGCAGTAAACGAGTTAATGAACCATTTTCAATATAGCAATAGTCTGTGACAGACCCTGAAGCAAACATCTAAGTTAAACATTGGACACTATCTTTACTAAATTAGATTACACTTTAATTTAAGAATATAACGGAAAACGTTGAGGCAAAAGGAGAAATTGACTAATATGAACGCGTCAAAAAAGTGGCATCATTTTTGTGTCGTCACAAATTTTCCCGAGAATTTGATCGATGCTTACATAGTAATCATGAATAATTGAACTGTCGCTGTGATGTAACTAAAATAATGTTGGAATATGTTTAAAATACAGTACATTTTATTTGCAAATAAAGGTCACCGGCCCATCATACGATATATACATACACGAATAAGTATACTGTCGCCGTGATATAACTGAAATAATGTTGAAAACGGAATAAATAAATCCCAATAAAACAAAAGAAAAGTTTTTGTTAGCTCCCAAATCACTACACGACGAATAGTGCATACATAGTCCAATTAGACTTTACGGTTGTTCTGGCTGATATAGATCTTGACTAATCGTAAATGCATTAAGGTCGGTTTTCGCAGGGCGCCTCTCGATTATGAATGATTAAATCAGTATAACACGAAGTATAGAGAACCCGACAGACTGGGCATATGCGGAGGCGTATCTATGTCTTCACTGGTCACGAAGTTTTTCGGGAATCTTTGGTTGTTTTAACTTGGCACGACAGATTTATTTTAATTTAATTTCCTGAACTGTTTGAACGATCTTATATTCGATTTAAGAAACTAAACAAATATCTAATGCAGTAGAGGCCATGATCTTTTTCCTCCAACGGGAAGGAGTGTTTGTTTCCTGAAAGTACAATACTGTTAGAAATTAAGGAATAATGTTCATGCACGCGGAAAACTTGTTGCATAATGAAGAATAAACGGTTCTGCATAGATTTGCACTCGATTTGGTAACATGTTGGATGAATACCGTAATTCGGGAACGTTATTCGGAATATTGGGAAGTTATAAAATGGTATTGTCGTGTGCTTACCGTCTCAAACAATATATGATGTCATTTCAGACGGAGTTTCTGTGTACGGATTAACTTTGGTCTTAAACCTGTGAAATGTGCTATAGTGTTAACATATATAGCGCTGGTGCAGTTTTGGTAATGATAATTCCCGTTCTTAGAAGCGTATACATTTTGTAACTCTATTAAGCTCTCTCTCTCTCTATCTCTCTCTCTCTCTCTCTCTCTCTCTCTCTCTCTCTCTCTCTATCTCTCTGTCTCTCTCTGTATGTGTGTGTGTATATGTCTGTCCCTCTGTCTGTATATATCTATCCATATCTCTCTGTCTTAGTCTCTCTGTTTATCTGTATGTCTGCCTGCCTGTATGTCTCTTCCGTTCCCCTCTCTCTCTCTCTTTCTCTCTCGTTCTCTATCTTTCTCTCTCTCTCTCTCTCTCTCTCTATCTCTCTCTCTCTCTCTCTCTCTCTCTCTCTCTCTCTCTCTCTCTCTCTCTCTCTCTCTCTCTCTCTCTCTCTCTCTCTCTCTCTCTCTCTCTCTCTCTCTCTCTCTCTCTCTCTCTCTCTCTGTGGGAAAGTGTTAAACAATCTAGTCTGAATAATTTGATGATATTGATCTTCCGCCCTATCGAGCACCATAGCAGGATATCGAACAATATTATTTTCTGCCTCGCAAAAAAGCTTCACTCTGGCTATCCTATTATGAAGAAATCCATCATGGTCGAGTGGTTTGCGTCGTGGATTTAGAATTGGGTGTCCCGGATTTGATCCCCAGACGGGGCGGTCATGTTGGAGTGCCCTTGGGCAAGGCACATTTCCTTGCCTAGTACTGGTTTGTTTACCCAGAGATCGAGATGTATCGGAAAATACGTGGGTTTATCTAGTACTTCTTCCTAAACAACCGTTTTAGACATGATGCCTTGAATTATGATCTTGACTTTGAGCTGCAAAGTAATCTGTCACATAGAGCACGGTAACTACGACAATTTGAAGTTGGAGCTAAAGGTATTAAACGTCATGGCTCTTATAAGCTCGGACGTACACACATACAAACTCTCACGCATATGAGCAAATGCACACAGAGTGGCACGCACTTGCACTGAAGCGACATTGCGACGATTATGTCTTGCTCAATGCTAATATGCTCGTAAACAATTCCATGGCAACATGTGGAAATGAATTGTGTATGTATGGATGTTTAACATTTTTCCACATATAGATATTTTCTGATGCCTCTGCAGCAGACGACATTTGAAATCGTAGTGGCACGTTTTCACATACAACAGATCTGCAGCAGACGACTTTGAAGATATAAAAGCATAACTCGTATGTTATCAAATATTTATTAATGACAGCATAACTTTTGAATTTTGAGCATTTTTTCCTTAGCCACACTGTTGTAAAAAGTCATCTGCTGCAGACGCGACAAAATTCGTCTGCATTTGGGAAAGGATTGAATGTATATTTGCCTATTCAATACCATATAACTGTGTTTTTTTTAAAGTGTCTGATCTCAAACTTGCACGTCTTTATAAATGACAATATGACCCCAATATATGTATACATGAGATATAAGTAAAGCTCATCATCTTTTAAAAAGATTGTGCATCTTTTGCGAAAGGTGTCCATAAATAAATCGAAATTTCACATGACTCAATTGGTTGACCCTTGTTTAGCTTTGTTTATGTAACAAATAGAGAACTGTACATTATACCTACACATAAATTCAATACCATCTCCAGACATTAAATAATGAATCTTTAATGCAACAAAATCAAACTTGGCTTTCATACCAATTACCCGACCCTCTTTTTGTTCAAGGTATCCCAATGCCTCGGTGCTATAGTAGTAGAGCGAGTAGAACGTTTGCCTCGGTGGTATAGTAGTAGAGCGAGTAGAACGTTCGCCTCGGTGGTATAGTAGTAGAGCGAGTAGAACGTTCGCCTCGGTGGTATAGTAGTAGAGCGATTAGAGCGTTCGCCTCGGTGGTATAGTAGTAGAGCCAGTAGAGCGTTCGCCTCGGTGGTCTAGTAGTAGAGCCAGTAGAGCGTTCGCCTCGGTGGTATAGTAGTAGAACGAGTAGAGCGTTCGCCTCGGTGGTCTAGTAGTAGAGAGAGTGAACGTTTGCCTCGGTGGTATAGTAGAGCGTTCGCCTCGGTGGTATAGTAGCAGAGCAAGTAGAACGTTCGCCTCGGTGGTATAGTAGTAGAGCGAGTAGAGCGTTCGCTTCGGTGGTATAGTAGTAGAGCGAGTAGAACGTTCGCCTCGGTGGTATAGTAGTATAGCGAGTAGAGCGTTCGCTTCGGTGGTATAGTAGTAGAGCCAGTAGAGCGTTCGCCTCGGTGGTATAGTAGTAGACCGAGTAGAGCGTTCGCCTCGGTGGTCTAGTAGTAGAGCGAATAGTACGTTCGCCTCGGTGGTCTAGTAGTAGAGCTAGTAGAACGTTCGCCTCGGTGGTATAGTAGTAGAGCTAGTAGAGCGTTCGCCTCGGTGGTCTAGTAGTAGAGCTAGTAGAACGTTCGCCTCGGTGGTATAGTAGTAGACCGAGTAGAGCGTTCCCCTCGGTGGTATAGTAGTAGAGCTAGTAGTACGTTCGCCTCGGTGGTCTAGTAGTAGAGCTAGTAGAACGTTCGCCTCGGTGGTATAGTAGTAGACCGAGTAGAGCGTTCCCCTCGGTGGTATAGTAGTAGAGCGAGTAGTACGTTCGCCTCGGTGGTCTAGTAGTAGAGCTAGTAGAACGTTCGCCTCGGTGGTATAGTAGTAGAGCGAGTAGAACGTTCGCATCGGTGGTCTAGTAGTAGAGCTAGTAGAACGTTTGCCTTGGTGGTCTAGTAGTAGAGCTAGTAGAACGTTCGCCTCGGTGGTCTAGTAGTAGAGCTAGTAGAACGTTCGCCTCGGTGGTATAGTAGTAGAGCGAGTAGAACGTTCGCCTCGGTGGTATAGTAGTAGAGCCAGTAGAGCGTTCGCCTCGGTGGTATAGTAGTAGAGCTAGTAGAACGTTCGCCTCGGTGGTATAGTAGTAGAGCCAGTAGAACGTTCGCCTCGGTGGTATAGTAGTAGAGCGAGTAGAACGTTCGCCTCGGTGGTATAGTAGTAGAGCTAGTAGAACGTTCGCCTCGGTGGTATAGTAGTAGAGCGAGTAGAACGTTCGCCTCGGTGGTATAGTAGTAGAACGAGTAGAACGTTCGCCTCGGTGGTATAGTAGTAGAGCGAGTAGAACGTTCGCCTCGGTGGTCTAGTAGTAGAGCGAGTAGAACGTTCGCCTCGGTGGTATAGTAGTAAAGCGAGTAGAACGTTCGCCTCGGTGGTATAGTTGTAGAGCCATTAGAGCGTTCGCCTCGGTGGTCTAGTAGTAGAGCGAGTAGAGCGTTCGCCTTGGGACCGGAGGATCGAGGGTTTGATCCCCGACCGGGTCATACCAAAGACTTTAAGAATGATACTAGTGGCTGCCCTCGTAGGCGCTTAGAGTTGCGGGGTTAGCATTACGACTGACTGGCTGATGTCAGGATAAATTCACCAGTAGTACGGGTAACTTACCCGTGATACAACTAATGAGAAATTGTTGAAAGCAGCGTAAAACACCAATCAATCAATCAATCAATCCAATGTACTTGTATCTCGAAAAGGGTTATAACATGCAAACCTATATTATATGACAATACTTCAATATAATTACAAATTATTATGACAACAGTTATTGCACCTTTAAGGTGTAAACTTTAAGAACAAGTATAACGCTCTCCCATTTGTCCCGAAATATATTTGTTTATTTGGTCCATGACCTCATCTCTTATACTCGGAGTGCGGGTGGATGAGTGAGTGAGTATACGATTGAGTGAAGTCGCTTTGTGTGAATGAACAGTTTGTCTTGCGTAAATAACAATATAACTACAGAAAAGTGTATAGTATCGTTAAAGTTCGCGGCCACAGTACACAGTGTCTACAAAGTCGTCTGCTAGCAGATGTGTTGTATGTGGGAAAGTGTTAACACAAGTGCAGATGGGTTTTGTCCCGAAATATCTTTGTTTATTTTGTCTATGACCGTATTTCTTATACTCGGACAGTGTGAACGAATATCAGTTATTATCGTGTTAACTTCTTCGAAGCTGAATTTTTAAAGTGGACTTAACCAGTTTCGTATTGGGGAGAGAATACAGCCAATTCTAGGAATATCAAGATACACATGTTAAGTTAAGCGGTAAAGACTAAATAGCCTGGTCATATGACGCGGATGTGTCGGCTGGTCTGGCTCTTTACTTGTTGAACCGGCTTCACACAGGCGATTCGAGCAAATCATATCAGCACATATCTCAGGTTCGAACAACCAGTTGAAAGAATTATTGTTTATATTTTAAAATCAAAAGCAACAGTTAGAAAAACCAATATAAAACAGAATTTTAATTATGTGTCGTGAGACTGAACAGGAAGGATCAGTCTAAATATTCAATTTACGGATTACTATTATTACCATCGTCCGAAATTAGGTAAGTCATTTTCTTGTTAATATATTTGCTGTTGTTGTTTTGTTATTGTGTAACATGTAGAGATATATGGTATAAACCTCGAATCGTGAACTGTGAAATACACGTGCTCCTCGCTATTTATAGCTCTACCAACGACCTTCGATGCACGACCTTCCCGTTGTTATCGGCGTTCACGCAAGAACACTTAATTGCAGTTCAGGTATCGAAGGCCAATCCACCAATCACATTACAGCATCTTCATCTCTTGTGTAAAACGTTACCAACCGTGAACTACCAAATAACTTCACTGAACGCAAGGCAGTTATAAATATAGTATATATATGTTTTGACCGATGTCATCTTAATTAGGGACACAATATGAGCCGTTTCACGAGAAAACCAACAGTGTGTACTCTGCGTATTGTATCGACCCGGATCAGCCTAAGCATGCCGCGCAAGCTAACAAGGACAAACACTTTTCGCCTCCTGTGGTATTTCTTTTTCAGGAATCATTACTCTATTCTTCTATCCCCCTGAAACGGAATATGTTGGCCCGGATTAGCCTGCGCGGACGGCGCAGGCTGATCTCGGTCGATACATTACGCGGATACCGTAATGTTGGTCTTCTCGTGGAACGGTTCATATTACATAGTGTCTGAATATAAATTTATCAAAACGAATAGCCTGTTATAGTAATACGGGTTACCCTATAGTTGTATTCGTTACGTAATTCTGTGTTGTCATTGATGACTGGCCATTGTTTCGTTTCCAACCACAATACAGGACAGACAACAATTAAAAGTACTTTAAAAAGACATGCCAGCGAAATTCATCTCAACTAACACAAATTACCGCCTCGTTGCGTAACAAACCATGTCAACTATTACTCTGCAATATTGACCTGAGTCTGACCTTTATCAAATGAAATGTTTTTATTTGCCGTATGTGTGTTTTTATTTGCCGTATGTGTGTTTTTATTTTCTCATGGAACGGGTCATGTCAATATCGAGGGCAACGCCGTTGTTTTACTGAACTACTATTGAAAACGGCGTAAAACACCAATCAAAGAAATAAACAATCAATTGTACTTGAAACTTTTCGTGTTTGTTTCAGTGTTAAATACATATAAGCCATGTCAGGCGATATTTTGGTATAACATTGATTATCCATTCTAGCGTTATTTACCCCCCTTTCCCTCATGCAACAAATTTACAGCAGATGACTTTGAAAACATTTAGAAAGATATATGGAAACTTTCAATAAATTAAAGAATAATTATTAAATTAAAGTCGAAAACATTAGTAATAGGAGAAATCGCTCATTATGAGCAATATTTCATTGTGCCCCAATAATATCAAAAGTCGTCTGCTGCAGTGACTTCAAAAGGCGTCTATATGTGGGAAAGAATTTAAGTTATATTGGTGTAAAAGCAGTTGAAATGTTCTGTCATTTTTGTCAGAATATACACTTGTGGAGACCTGTAAAACATATATATATATTTAGGCGAACACTGCTACATTGGATAGACATGATTATGTTTAGATTGGTATCGTGGGGGAGAAAGCAGTTCCTCCCCTTTTATCTACACCTTTGTCAGACAAAATAGAGAATTCTAAATGTGTTGTTTATGCCATGGTATAACAACTTTATTTGACCCCTAAAATATATGTTGTGAGTACGCAAACGATGTAATTAGACATATATCGTTGGGGTGATAGCAGTGTCTTCCCCGTTCATCTTCAACATTGTCTGACGAATAAGAGAGTTCTTAATATGTTGCACATAGTGTCATGGTATAAAATCATTTTTTGACTGTGAAAACCTACGTTGTGAGTACGCAAACGATGTAATTAGACATATATCGTTGGGGTGATAGCAGTGTCTTCCCCGTTCATCTACAACATTGTCTGACGAATAAGAGAGTTCTTAATATGTTGCACATAGTGTCATGCTATAAAATCATTTTTTGACTGTAAAAACCTATGTTGTGAGTACGCAAACGAATCTTCTTACTGAGACTGTAATTAGACTGATATCGTAGGGTTGAAAACAGTTTCTTCCCCTTTAATCTTCAACACTGTCTAGCGAATTAGAAAATTCTAAATGTGTTGTATATATCACGGTATAAAAACATTATTTAACCCCTAAAACCTATGTTGTGGGTAATCAAAAGATTCGTCTCACTGTCATTCCAGGGGTTATTAGTTCGAACCTAAACTTGAGCTTCCTTTTTTTCCTGAGGATTGACAAAAGTCACTGTGACAAGCGTAATTCGTCTTCTTCCACCAATGGGGGCAAAAGCAGCAAAGTGGTTCGGAAAAGTATGTTGTGTGGATTACCGATGTGAGATAGCCAGGAAACATTTGAGTATGTGAACTGGTCGCCGTTATATGACTGAACAATTGTTGAAGACGGTGTTCAACTTTAAATAAATCAATCAATGTTCTGACTACATTGGTCATAAGCATTATATAAGTAAGTAGACAAATGAACCGTTTGACGAGAAAACCAACAGTATGGACTCTGCGTAATGTATCGACTCAGATCACCCGAAGCATACCGCGCAGACTAATCCGTGCAGACACTTTTCGCCACCTGTGTATTTTCTGTTTCAGGACTGGTTACTCTATACCGCTATCCCTTGAGACGGAATGTATAGGCCCGGATTAGCTGCTCGGACTGCACTGGCTGATCTGGGTCGATACATTACGCAGAGTCCATACTGTTGGTTTTCTCGTGGAACGGCTCAACTATCGTTAGGAGATAGCACTTTATTCCCCTTTATCTTCACCACTGACATACATAATATTATTGGCGGATGTTAGTAGGGGGTACTCGTCACTTTTAACAAATAAGATTTGTTACAAATAGTTTATTCGTGACATGTCATTTCTTAGCCTTACATTGATCCATTCTGGGATGAGAAAATCGATGATGCACTAGGAAAATAAATTTACTTGTAGACTCGTCTTTGTCGAATAGTATATATCCTACTATCTAAACAAGGCTATACATGTTGTTGGCACTCAAAACAAATCGCTTTAGACGGACCATTTTACTGGCGTAACAGGCGGGTCAATTGGGATGAAATTCACAGAAACCATCCTCTCGATGTTCTCAGCAGAATTCCTTCAAAATGTGTTGATCCATATATAATTCTGGTTTCCATGTCAACCGAAAGTAAACAACTTAGAGTCTTTAAGATTTCTTCAAGCCAAGTTGATTGGTTAAAAAACATGGCCGCCAAGGGGCGGGGCTATTTTGCTTGATATGGCTTTAGTGAAAACTTTAAAAATCTTTTTCTCCAAAAGTGTTTGGCTAATTTCCAAATAATTTTGTAGAAATGTTCCTTTGGTGACATTCTATCAGATTCTTTCAAGCCATCATGATTTGTGGAAAAACATGGCCGCCTGGGGACGGGACTGTTTTTGCTTTTGTGGCTATAGTGAAAATTTTAAATCTTCCCAAGAAATATCTTACCGATTTCCAAATATCTTTTCATGAATGCTACTTGGGTGACCCTCCATTAGATTTGTTCAAGCAATGTTGATTTGTTGAAAACATGGCCGTCAGGGAGCAGGAACCTTTTGCCTTATATAGCTAAAGAGAAATCTTTAAAAATCTTCTTCTCCCAAAGTATATGCAATATTTCAAAATGATGTTGTAGATATGTTCCTTGTTGCCGAATGTAGTGGAGCGATACTGACCCTCTTAGACCTCTTGTTTTGATTTATTATCGTGGGCAGGATGTTGATAATGTTATGTTTTACAGAAACTAGTAAGCTTGTTTAAAAAAAACTGCCGAACACGACTGGCCTCGGACCTTTAAGTCATTTAATATATCTATAATTGCTAAAAAATCTTTGTTCGTTCTATGACTTATAAGCGTAGAGTGCAGAACTAGATCTGACTGGGCGGATTTAAACGGTAGTCTGGTTCTGCGGTTCTAGACGTTTCCTGATTCCGTCTATGACTTTATAAGCGAACACAGTGCAGAACTAGATCTCACTGTGTGGATTTGAACAGTATTCTGGTTCTACTGTTTTAGACGTTTCATGAATCCTTCTATGACTTATAAGCGGACACAGTGCAGAACTAGATCTGACTGGGTGAATTTGAACGGTATTCTGGTCCTACACGGGTCGCAAAAGCCTTAAGGTTGACGTTCAGTGACCACCGCCAATATGTAGCGTGTTTTCAACGTATTTGAGTTTACATGTATAGTGAAAAGTAATCGACCGTGTACTTTGAAAACCAAATTTCGGTCCATTGCTCTTGATCATAGGTCGACCCAGTATCTTTATATATATCCAGAATGATGTTTAATATTGAAATACTTGTGTTTGAAACCCGGCTCCGACATTCTTTTCTTTCCGACAATTGACACAAGTTGTTATTACTAGCGTCATTCCTCTTCAATCAATGGGCTACATAGTCTATGTGGGAAGATAGCCAGTCGCCGTTGAACACGTCGTTCAACTCCAATCAATATTTCTCGTGTACTCGGTCAATTAATGATTCACGTGTACTCGGACAATCAGTCGTTCACGTGTATTCGGTCAATAAATACTTCACGTGTACTCGGTCAATCAATGTTTAACGTGTACTCGGTCAATTAATATTTCACGTGTACTCTGTCATTCAGTCGTTCTCGTGTATTCTGTCCTTCAATATTTCGCGTGTACTCGGTCAATTAATGTTTCATGTGTACTCGGTAAAACAGTCGTTCACGTGTATTTGGTCGATCAATATTTCACGTTTACTCGGTCAATTAAGGTTTCACGTCTACTCGGTCAATCAGTCGTTCACGTGTATTCGGTCAATCGATAGTTCACGTGTACTCGGTCAATTAATGTTTCACGAGTACTCGGTCAATCAGTCGTTCACGAGTATTCGGTCAATCAATATTTCATGTGTACTCGGTCAATTAATGTTTCACGTGTACTCGGTCAATCAGTCGTTCACGTGTATTCGGTCAATCAATATTTCACGTGTACTCGGTCAATCAATGTTGCACGGGTACTCGGTAAATCAGTCGTTCACGTGTACTCCGTCAATCAGTCGTTCACGTGTACTCGGTCAATCAGTCGTTCACGTGTATTCGGTCAATCAATATTTCACGTGTATTCGATCAATTAAAGTTCACAAAAGGTGTACATTTACTTTTGAAATAAATAAAGACTAGCATCTTAGTTCTGTGTCGTGGTAATTACACTAGGAAGTAGCTTGTAAAATGTTCAACCAATACGCACGCATACTGTTGAATAACATGCAAGGACAGACCATAAATGCTGGTCTATTTCTTCAGTATGGGAAGTTATCTCCTAGGCTCAAGTATTGCTTGTCAGTCCAGGGCTTGGGACTAGCAGGCCTAACACTATTTGGTATATATGTGATTTAAAGTCTGTTTTGAAACCAGCACCTGTGTTTGACTGTTATTATGCCACAGACTGGTGTTTAATCAAACGGTTTAATGTGTTCGACTGGTATTTTAGCGTTTCAGCAGTAGAATATCAGTAACATTAGTTTTCTTGAGGTATTTACGCCGTTTTCAACATTATTTCATTTATATCACGTCCACTGTTCACTTATCCATGATTCCTTGGTAAACTAAACAGTACTAGGCTAGCGAATGTGCCTTGCCTAAGGGCACTCCACCATTACCGGCGCGACTAGAGATCGAGCTCGGGACGCCCGGTTCGAAATCACCGACGCGGACTCCTATCAGATAAATCAAGGTGTGACATAGTAGTGACTAGTTATAATACACATATAGCCCATAAGGTGTTGAACAATATATGTGTGTTTTAAGTACATGAGTTGTTGACATTAATTTGCGGCGTACTTGGGCATACATCATTCGGCCCACTGCAATCACAATTAAGTGAGACACATTACCTTCATAAGTGTTCGTATTACCCAGTCCATCTATCTATTACCCAACTCACGAACATTCACAAAAGTAACCCTTCTATCAATGATTCTAGTACAGTGGAGTGAATAATGTATACAGTGTTTTCGTTCAATACATGTTAGTGGAAGACAGTGGTGTAGTGGTAGAGCGCCTGTCATTCGTACCAAAGCTAACGGGTTCGAATCCCGTCATGTGCGGGTTCTGTCGTTGGTCTTTTTCCACACAATCGGCATCAGTTCTGGTTATGTATCCAGGCTTCAGACGTCAAACGTGATTGAAATAAGTTGAAGTTTATTTCGCAAACGATGTCAAATAAATAAATTTTAAGCTAAAATAATTCAATTAATTTCACAAAAGGAGTAAATTTACTGGAGTTTAATCAAACCATTTTTAAACTGTGTTAACTGTGTTCCACTTCTATGTTATGCCGCTTTCAACAGTATTTCAGTTACACCAAGATACCACCCACACGAGATCGACTTATTGAGAAGTAATAGACAAAAACGGATCTTATTTCATGTATGAACGTCATTCACACTGTCTCACCAGAGTCTTCGTTGTTCATCTACCGTTTGAGCAGTCGTAGAAGTCATTTAAATATTCAACCTTTCCCAAAATGTTTTCAATGTGCTGCAGGTGCACGTGGTAAAGGGCTATGTGGTAAATATGACACTTGATTGGGTTCGCCGTAAGAGGGTCCTTAACGAATATTTCTTAGACAAGGGTAGAATATATAAAGTCAACACTGTGCTATTCAACCTTTCCCACAATGTTTTCAATGTGCTGCAGGTGCACGTGGGAAAGGGCTATGGAAAATGTTCCTTTTGCCTAATGCAGTGTAGCGATACTGACCCTTTTAGGCCTCCTGTTTGGATTAAAATTACGTATAGTCTTGAGTTCCTTCCCCTTATAAGTGCGTAAAGGACAATCATACGAAGTCGGGAAACAGACTAAATGACGTATTGAACACGTGTAAAGTACGGTACCAACTGTGGTAATGGTACGTCACTGAAATATACTTTTACGTCATTCAAAATGTAGTAGTTGGGCGTGGTTCACACGTCAGTCATAAATTATATTTCACGTGTAAATGACGTCATTTATTTATTTACACTAAGTTTAAAAAAGAGCGAAATGAGCCGTCCTGCGACAAAACCAACATTATGGCCTCTGCGTCATGTATCGACCCAGATCAGCTTGCGCAGTTTGCGCAGACTGATCAGAGCCGACACAATTCGTCTCAGGGTGAAAGAGGTATAGAGTGATGATTCTAGAAACAGAAAATCCACAGGAGGCGAACAGTGTATACTCATGTAAGCCTGCGCGGCATGCTTAGGTTTATCCGGTTCGATACTTTACGCAATATCCACAGTGTTGGTTTTCTCGCAAGAGGGCTCAAATTTCCTTTTCAAAGAAAATGTTACATATTAAATCGAAACTGAGTTCCATTTTCCTATTGTTAGACTGTAAGCCATTTTTATCAAATATTTTAAAAGCAGTGTGTGCTAGATAATGTTAAATCTTTAAAACTTTTAAACTAATGAATACTAGTTTCGTGGTAGTAGATATGATTAAAATACCACGGAACATGGGGTTTACTTCCATTTGAAATCAAATTAAGTCATGTAATTAAGGGTTAAAGTCATTGTCCTGCTTTTCGTGAGTTTAACTCTTTCCCAAATACAAACAATTAGCAGCAGACGACTTTAAATAAATATTGACAAAAACGTCAAAACTCTCCATAAGTGAAAGTTTAATTATTAGTTAGAGTTAAAACAAATGTAAAAATGTAAAATCGCTCATTTTAAGCAACTTCTCCTTGTGTCACAATGTTTTCAAAAACGTCGTATGCTGCAGATGCGCCATAAAACGTCTATATGCGAGAAAGGGTTGACAACTAGTGTTGTATTACACAATAATAGACTCCATACAAAGTATGAATACAGAACAGAACAGAACCTTAATTTTGATATTACTCAGTATAGCTCATAGTCAAATACATGCAATACATACATGTATGTAAACATCAGCTGGAAAATGGCATGGTATGAGATACAAGATCAGTGTAACCTCGGTCAACATTGTTCGCTATGAATTTGTTAATTCCCGGCGGGGAATATTCAACATAATCTGTCAGATTGATTTATCATTTAACCGCTTGGACATATTTCGTGAAGCCTGCATCACAAGTATGAAGACAAGCCAGCCGTTCCATCAAGGCCACAGTTGCATGCTCTATACTATTGGCTGTTCAACACAACCTGTTTGTTATATTACTAGGTGTTTCTTTGGGATCCTCCAAATGTATTGGTGAAGAAGTCCATTGCAACTTCCAATAACTGCTGTCAATCATCAGAATGAATGAATGGTTGAGCCGTGGTTCGAACTCACGATCCATTGATCACTCGATCGATCGACCTTGCTGTGACTCCAACTTAGCCATTGTTGCTCGACGCAACAAATCCTCGTAGGTGATTAGATAGCTGAACACATCATATAACTGGATCTTCACTTCAACAAAAGTAAGACTTCCATTTCACCAACCCTATCAAATGCTATGGACTTAATTCTTGCTTGATTACTGCGATTGCTACGCTACCATGGTCCTGAAGTCCAAACCCCATTAAATAATGAATTATTGAAAATGGACGTGGAGGATTCCACAGCAAAACATAGGAGTATCAAGAAACATGTTGAGTTTAAGAGCCAAACATAAAGAGTCTGGTCAGGTGGCGCGGATGCGACGGTTGGTCGTTCTCTATACTGGTGTCTCGGACTTCGCACTATAGGTCCCAGCGGTCAGATGATTAATTACAAACAACACACTCTCGTAGAATATGGAGCCATTGAGTTATATTCTAGTACTATATGTCGCATGTTGAGTAACATTTAGGAAGTATAAACTACCTAGAAGAAAGCAATCGCATCACGCCTTAAACAACATCAGCTTATATTACTGGCGCAAAGAGAATGTTCAGATATGAGTGCGCGTCAATGCAGTCTGATTAAAGCCTTCCTTTTTTACAAGAACAATATATAAAGATACTTTAGCAATTTAAGCAATTTTAATAAACAATAATTTCTACAGAGTTCGTTCAGGTAGATTCATTTATAAACCCCGAAGAATGCGATAAAGCTTCTTGTCTACTGACGTGGTCCGACTACATTACGCCTAAGACAATTCAAATATCCCTTGATACTTGGAAATCAATAGAGAACTAACAAGGCGACGCCTGGTGCTTATCTTACGAATATAATAGCTATGTCACTTTTCATATCTTACTTCCTTTATTATTATATAATACATTGCCCGTCTTACATACATGTATTTCTGCTAGATACAACATGGAATTTCAGGGGTTCTGTTTTTGAAACTCTGATAATAGATATTTTACATTTACAAGTATATACCTATTAAATTTAGATACGCAACGTTATTGGCCTCGATATTTTAATTAATTTGAACAATTATAATCTCAAACCTGTGACATGTGTTATCAGCTTGACAGCCACAGTCTGACACTGGCTTGAGCCGTTACAGCCAGATAAATAATTGAACGATTGGAGTCAATACAACTCTTGAGCTCCAGCATGTTAGGATGGTATTTGTTTTATACATTATATACATTATAGACGAAATATGACCCCTTAACTGTTGAAAGCGGCGTAAAACACAAACAAACAAGCAAACCCACTGTAATGTACACAAACAAACAAACCCACTGTAATGTACACAAACAAACAAGCAAACCCACTGTAATGTACACAAACAAACAAGCAAACCCACTGTAATGTACACAAACAAACAAGCAAACCCACTGTAGTGTACACAAACAAACAAGCAAACCCACTGTAATGTACACAAACAAACAAGCAAACCCACTGTAATGTACACAAACAAACAAACAAACCCACTGTAGTGTACACAAACAAACAAGCAAACCCACTGTAATGTTCACAAACAAACAAGCATACCCACTGTAGTGTACACAAACAAACAAGCAAACCCACTGTAATGTACACAAACAAACAAGCAAACCTACTGTATTGTACACAAACAAACAAGCAAACCCACTGTAAGGTACACAAACAAACAAACAAACCCACTGTAATGTACACAAACAAACAAGCAAACCCACTGTAATGTACACAAAATATATATTTGTCATCAACTGACAATATATGTATTATACAAAATACCGTATAAACATTGAATAAGTATGCAATTTGTATTATCAATTTATTTTATTTATTGGAGTTTTACGCCGTTTTCAAAATTATTTCAGTTAAATCACGGCGACAGTTGACTTACTCATGATCCCTGGGTAAACAAACCAGTACTAGGCTAGAAAATGTGCCTTGCCTAAGGGCACTCCACCATGACCGAGGTGCCGCGACCGGGGATCGAACCCAGGACACCCGGTTTCGAAATCCCCAACGCTAACCACCCTACCACAGCGGATTTGATACGGTGTCAAAGCGTGAAGATGTAAGTATTTTATTTATTCGAAATGCAAAGTGTTTCGCAATACAAATGATTTTAAAACAAGCATTTTGTCGAAAAGCAAAGTGTTTCACACTACAAATGATTTTAAAACAAGCATGTATTCGAAATGCAAAGTGTTTTGAAATACAAATGATTAAAAGCTAGTGGTATGGCCTCCCTAGTTGTACACTAATATGTCTTTATATTTCGCAAAACTGAAGTTGAAATTAGGTCCTGGATCACCAAACGCGGCTAAATTATGTTTTAAAACGTCCCTTGAAGTTTGTTCTCCTGTAGAGCTCTCCGACTAATCTACCAAGGTTTAGCAGTCACCCACGTCTGCTAACTTTCTTCTGCATCAGCGATATAGTTTGTTTATCGATACGGTGAGCCTAGATGACCCTCCATCTTAAATGGCCGAAATGTCAATATGATTTCTTATTGTATACCATGACGACACTGTTGTTAGGGGCAATGTACCACAAAACGGCTGGTATTTGATATATTCGTATTTATTTATTTTTTGAGAGGGAGCAAGAGACAATGGATGTTGTAAATATGGTCGGCGAGTGAGAGAGATAACGAATTAGTATGAAAGGTGAGTTTTCTGCCTATACGAAGCTACGTACGCGTCAGTCAGTACACAGGTATACACGTTTTTGACTAGATGTCTGATGTCCGTGTAACTGTCAACGTCTTGTGAATAATAATTAATATCAGGAAGAGAAGTAATCACACATTTTCTACATACATTTACACAAGTATACACGTTTTTGACTAGATGTCTGATGTCCATGTAACTGTCAATGTCTTGTGAATAATAATTAATATCAGGAAGAGAAGTAATCACACATTTTCTACATACATTTACACAGGTATACACGATTTTGACTAGATATTTGATGTAAATTTAGCTGTAAAAGTCTTATGGATAATTATATATATCAGGAAGAGAAGTAAGCACATATTTACTACATGTGTTTGACTATATGTGTGATGTACATGTAGCTGTCAAAGTTTATGAATAATGATTAATATCAGGAAGAGAAGTAATCACACATTTGCTACACACATTTACACAGGTCTACACGTTTTTGACTAGCTGTTTGATGTAGATGTAGCTGTCAAAGTTTTATGAATAATGATTAATATCAGAAAGAGAAGTAATCACACATTTGCTACACACATTTACACAGGTCTACACGTTTTTGACTAGCTGTTTGATGTAGATGTAGCTGTCAAAGTCTTATGAATTATGATTAATATCAGGAAGAGAAGTAATCACACATTTGCTACACACATTTACACAGGTCTACATGTTTTTGACTAGCTGTTTGATGTAGATGTAGCTGTCAAAGTAATCACACATTTGCTACACACATTTACACAGGTCTACACGTTTTTGACTAGCTGTTTGATGTAGATGTAGCTGTCAAAGCCTTATGAATAATGATTAATATCAGGAAGAGAAGTAATCACACATTTGCTACACACATTTACACAGGTCTACACGTTTTTGACTAGCTGTTTGATGTAGATGTAGCTGTCAAAGTCTTATGAATAATGATTAATATCAGAAAGAGAAGTAAGCAAACATTTTCTACACACATGCACACAGGTGTACACGTTTTTGACTAGATGTGTAATGTACATGAAGCTGTCAAAGTCTAATATCAGAAAAAGAAGTAAGAAAACTTTATTTTTTACAAACGAAGAAATCGAGATGGTCTCTGAATTTAAAGAAAACTGCGATAGATCATTCAAAAAAGTGACTTTCATGAAATGAACAACAAAATGGATGTCTCTGATCAGTGTGCACCGCTACTGCGTCTGATCGGGATCTTCCCTGATCCTCATTCAGTCATGTCAGTGAAAGATTGGTAGCCGTTTGGGTACATGCAGACGCATTTCTACGCTTCTGCAGCAACGAGACAGCTTTTGAAAACATTGTTGCAAAAGGGGGCAAAACATGCTGATAATGAATAAGCTTTACCTTTTGATTTTATTGATTGGTTGACATGTAGATGTGTTCAAAGTCGTCTGATGAATATTTCTTGTCTGTGAGAAAGAGATAACCTAATTCAATCCTGTTCAGGATCTAAATATAAACTATTTTAGACGTTTCCTGAATTCTTCAATGACATATAAGCGGATACAGTGCAGAACTAGATCTGACTGTGTGGATTTGAACGGTATTCTGGTTGTACTGTTTTTGACGTTTCCTGAATCCTTCTATGACATATAAGCGGATACAGTGCAGAACTAGATCTGACTGTGTGGATTTGAACGGTATTCTGGTTCTACTGTTTTAGACGTTTCCTGAATCCTTCCATGACATAAGCGGATACAGTGCAGAACTAGATCTGACTGTGTGGATTTAAACGGTAGTCTGGTCCTACACTGATCGCAAAAGCCTTAAGGTTGACCTTCACTGACCACCGCTCATATGTAGCGTGTTTCCAACGTAGTTGTGTTTACATGTAAAGTAAACAGTAATCGACCGTGTACTTTGAAAAACATATTTCGGTCCGTTGCTCTTGATCATAGGTAGATGCAATGCGTTTATACGAAGTATCCTTATATATAATCAGAATGTTGTTTAATATTGGAGTACTTGTGTTAGAATGCTAGGTAACACATGAGTAGATGAGCTGGTAGCCGTGATATGAATTAGACATTTTTGAAAACGGCGTTAAACCACAATCAATCAATATTTATATATATATTTAAGCCAACTCACGAGTTGTCTGTTCAAACCGCGATAACTCAAGCAAGGGGTCGTGAGTTTGAAACCCGGCTCCGACATTCTTTTCTTTCCGACAATTGACACAAGTTGTTATTACTAGCGTCATTCCACTCCAATCAAAGGGCTAAACAGTTTGTGCGGTAAGGTAGCCAGTCGCCGTTGAACACGACGTTCAACTCCAATAAATAGTTCAAGTTTACTCGGTCAATTAATGTTTTACGCGTACTCGGTCAATCACGTGTATTCGGTCAATCAATAGTTCACGTGTACTCGGTCAATTAATGTTCACGTGTATACGGTCAATTAATATTTCACGTGTACTCGGGTCATTCAGCCGTTATCGTGTATTCGGTCAATCAACATATCACGTGTACTCGATCAATTAATGTTTCACGTGTACTCGGTCAATTAATATTTCACGTGTACTCGGTCATTCAGTCGTTCACGTGTACTCGGTCAATTAATATTTCACGTGTACTCGGTCAATTAATGTTTCACGTGTACTCGGTCAATAAATGTTGCACGTGTACTCGGTCAATTAATGTTTCACGTGTACTCGGTCAATTAATATTTCACGTGTACTCGGTCATTCAGCCGTAATCGTGTATTCGGTCAATCAATATTTCACGTGTACTCGATCAATTAATGTTTCACGTGTACTCGGTCAAATAATATTTCACGTGTACTCGGTCATTCAGTCGTTCACGTGTATTCGGTCAATTAATATTTCACGTGTACTCGGTCAATTAATGTTTCACGTACTCGGTCAATTAATGTTGGACGTGTACTCGGTCAATTAATGTTTCACGTGTACTCGGTCAATTAATGTTGCACGTGTACTCGGTCAATTAATGTTTCACGTGTACTCTGTCAATTTATCTCCCACGTGTATTCGGTCAATCTATCTCTCACGTGTACTCGGTCAATTAATGTTCCACGTGTACTCGGTCAATTAATATTTCACGTGTACTCGGTTAATCAATATTCCACGTGAACTCGGTCAATCAATATTTAGTTTAAACATATTTAATTCTCATATATTTTTACATAGTAGGTTACATCAAGAAATATACAATGGAGAAATTGATTGGACCGAAAGCTCATAGCTTATTGAAGGGCCTCTCCAATAAAGATTAATTTACAGGAAGCACGGTGAATATTTAACATGTGCAGAAAATATCAGATTACTTAAGCTTTGTAATTTATAATACAAGAAACAGATACATAAAAGAGAGTGGAGAGAGAGAGCAAGGAAGGAGAAAGAGGAAGAAAGAGATAGATGTAAAGAGAGCAGAAATAGACAAAGGAGGGTGGTGCGCGTATGGGAGGCTAGTTAATGTATATATGTCGATTATCCATACCGAATAAAATATAACATAAAAAGATACTTAAAAAGTTGCAAGTTAACAAAAAAGCAATTAAGGAAAAGGGTGAATTATCGTGAGCTAAACCTTTTGGTTCCGATTATAAATTGTTGGACTGATTCAAAAATAGCATTATTTTCTTCGATTGATGAGTTTGGATTTCCGTATAACAACGTATCAAGCCTAATGTTTTGAGGAAGTTCTCTTAGCATGCCATGTCTCCTATCGTTATAGTGGGGACATTCACGTAGGTAATGTAATGTATTTTCAATTTGTCCACATGCACAAAGGGGAGAATCAACAATATTCCTGAGAAAAAGATGATGGTTGAGTCCACTACATTATGTTCTTAATCGGGTATGTAATACCTGAGAATACCTATCCCCAAGGTTATAGAGGTGGTTTCCTATTTTCTTTATTTAATAATAGTTTAAAAGATCTTACTGATTCAGCATTTTGTATTTCGGGAGACAATGTATTCCCTTCTCTTATTGATGATGGAAGAAACGAATTATAGTATAGTGTTGTTCTAGAGTGGATTGTTTGTAAGTCATCAAGAGTTTCTTAAGGAATATTGAGCATTTTGACCTACCATAGTTGGGACTTTATTAGATAAATATGCTGGAGTTAGATTGTTTTTCATTTTATACAACATGATCAACTTTTGTGTGGTTCTTCTATTTTCTAAAGATTCCCACCTCACTTCATTGTAAAGATCACAAATTGAAATAAGTTTAGTAGCTCCGGAAACAATTCTCAATATTTCACGTGTACTCGATCAATTAATGTTTCACGTGTACTCGGTCAAAATAATATGTCACGTGTTCTCGGTCATTCAGTCGTTCACGTGTACTCGGTCAATTAATATTTCACGTGTACTCGGTCAATTAATGTTTCACGTGTACTCGGTCAATTAATGTTGCACGTGTACTGGGTCAATTAATGTTTCACGTTTACTCGGTCAATTAATGTTGCACGTGTACTCGGTCAATTAATGTTTCACGTGTACTCGGTCAATCTATCTCTCACGTGTATTCGGTCAATCTATCTCTCACGTGTACTCGGTCAATTAATGTTCCACGTGTACTCGGTCAATTAATATTTCACGTGTACTCGGTCAATCAATATTTCACGTGTACTCGATCAATTAATGTTTCACGTGTACTCGGTCAATCAATCTTTCACTTGTATTCGATCAATTAAAGTTCACAAAAGGTGTACATCTACTTTTGAAATAAAGACTAGCATCTTATTTCTGTGCCGTGTTAATTACACTAGGAAGTAGCTAGTAAATTGTTCAACCAATACGCACGCATACTGTTGCATTAAATGCAAGGACAGACCATAAATGCTGGTATGGGAAGTTATCTCCTAGGCCCAAGTATTGCTTGTCAGTCCAGGGCTTGGGACTAGCAGGCCTAACGCTATTTAGTATATATGTGATTTAAAATCTTTCTTGAAACCAGCACCTGTGTTTGACTGTTATTATGCCACAGACTGGTGTTTAATCAAACGGTGTAATGTGTTCGACTGGTATTTTAGCGTTTCAGCAGTATACTATCAGTAACATTTGCTTCTTGAGGTATTTATGCCGTTTTCAACATTATATCATTTATATATCGTTCACTGTTCACTTATCCATGATTCCTGGGTAAACTAACCAATACTAGGCTAGGGAATGTGCCTTGCCTAAGGGCACTCCACCAGTACTAGGCTAGGGAATGTGCCTTGCCTAAGGGCTCTCCGCCATTACCGGCGCGACTAGGGATCGAGCTCGGGACTCCCGGTTCCAACTCCCCGACGCGGACTCCTATCAGATAAATCAAGGTGTGACTTACTAGTGACTAGTTATAATACAAGTTCAAGTTCAAAATCGTTTATTGGCATATAAACATATGTTTGTTGCCAGAAACAAAAATACATATATACATGTGGCGGCAATAAAGATAATTAGAAACATAAATATGGAGAAAATATGAAATATACAAACATATCACGGCAATAGATATATAATACACATATAGCCCATAAGGTGTTGAACAATATCTGTGTGTTTTAAGTCCATGAGTTGTTGACATTAATTTGCGGCGTACTTGGGCATACATCATTCGGTCCACTGCAATCAAAATTAAGTGAGACACAGTCAGTACCTTCATAAGTGTTCGTATTACCTAGTCCATCTATATAACCCAACTCACGAACATTCACGAAAGTAACCCTTCTATCAATGATTCTAGTGCAGTGGAGTGAATAATGTATACAGTGTCCTCGTTCAATACATGTTAGTGGAAGGTAGAGCGCCTGCCATTCGTACCAACGCTAACGGGTTCGAATCCCGTCATGTGCGGGTTCTGTCGTTGGTCTTTTCCCACACAATCGGCATCAGTTCTGGTTATGTATCCAGGCTTCAGACGTCAAACGTGATTGAAATAAGTTGAAGTTTATTTCGCAAACGATGTCAAATAAATAAATTTTAAGCTAAAATAATTCAATTAATTTCACAAAAGGAGTAAATTTACTGGAGTTTAATCAAACCATTTTTAAACTGTGTTAACTGTGTTCCACTTCTATGTTATGCCGCTTTCAACAGTATTTCAGTTACACAATTATACCACTCACACGTGATCGACTTATTGAGCAGCAACAGACAAAAACGGATCTTATTTCATGTATGAACGTCATTCACACAGTCTCACCAGAGTCTCGGCTGTTCATCGACCGTTTAAGCAGTCGTAGAAGTCATTTATATATTTAACCTTTCCCAAAATGTTTTCAATGAGCTACAGATGCAAGTGGGGAAAGGGCTTTGTGGTAAATGTGACACTTAATTGGGTTCGACGTAAGGGAGTCCTTAACAGATACTTCTTAGACAAGGGTGGAATATATAAAGTCAACACTGTGCTATTCAACCTTTCACACAATGTGTTCAATGTGCTGTAGGTGCAAGTGGTAAATTGCTATGTGGTAAATGTGACACTTGATTGGGTTTGCCGAAAGAGGGTCCTTAACATATAATTCTTAGACAAGGGTAGCATATATAGTCAACACTGTGCTAAAGACAACTTTTGAAAAGCAATTCCCTGTTTTTACCAACCACACTTTTAGTCTCCCAATTACTCATTGTCTGCATAAATGTCCCTGTAATTAAAGACCACCTGTGACGAAGACCATATTTTTGCATTCCCATGGGTGGTCTTTATACACAGGTTTCACTGTACATATACTCATATGAAATTGTGTGAAGCCAGAAAAGAACATCCAGTAAACATGCCAGTAATATTTTAATATCATAGTGACAACATTTATACATTTACAATATGTGATTGATTTGAGTTTAACGTCGATTTCAAAGGCATTTCAATTTGATCAATGCGGCTAATTCCAACAGCGTGTGTTTTTTATAGACGTTTAACCTCAAATTCAAATCCATAAGTACAATAGAAAAGATAACATTACCACAAATTGTACATTACTTGTAATTGCTGTTCAAACATACATGTTTTTGGTGATTTTGCAATTTCCCTCATACAATAACTATGTAGTAGACGATTTTGAAAATATCCATGCGAAATATAGAAACACTATATAAATAAAACTTTGATAGAGCTGAATAGGCTGTGGCAAAGGGAGTAATTGCTCGTTATGAGCAATTTCACCTTTTACCACAATGTTTTTTTCAAAAGTTGTCTTCTGCATATGTGTCAAAATTCGTCTGCAAATGGGAAAGGGTTGAATAAGCTATGGTGTCTATATGGTTAATAATACTGCATTAATGAGGTTT
Source organism: Serripes groenlandicus (assembly GCA_031761405.1). Classification (NCBI taxonomy): domain Eukaryota; kingdom Metazoa; phylum Mollusca; class Bivalvia; order Cardiida; family Cardiidae; genus Serripes; species Serripes groenlandicus. The sequence goes on from JASEVX010000019.1 coordinate 4,404,368, forward strand.
AAAGACTTTTCGATCAGTCAGTCTGATCAGAAGCTTTCCTGTTCGTTATCCTTCGTGTATCCACTAGTTTCAAGTTCTGAAATGAACTGAACAAAGCTATTAACAGGTCCAAATTGGGACATCTTAGGACAGACTTGTGTGATTTTGCTTTATAAAAAATAAAATCATTGTGGGAAGAGGAGACATTTTTCATCGTGTTTCTTTCTTAACGCTATTTTCAAAAGTTCTCAACATCAGATGTAATACACTAATTTGTATCATTGGAATGGTTACACTTGGACTACCCTCACCTGCATGGACACAGTCGTTAGTGTACGGTGCTTTTACCATTTGACTTTAATCGTAAGAATATCTCTGTTCCTACACACTAATACAAGACAGCTATCAATCTCTCTGTAACATAAACAATGAGGGTAACTTATCCCATCTGACTCGTTTAATACCACTTTCACGTCCCTGCCATCTTTATCAATCAAGTGGATGTTGTTAGACAATACACTACAAACTAGTAGATTATCTTCATTGTCGACATATATTCCACCCGACGCTGCATACGGATAGGAGTATTTGTACACGATATCTCCCCGTGTACTGATACATTTAACTGACATTCTATCATCGAACACATACACTCTGTCGCCATTTGGGCTTACTTTGATACTTAGTCTAAATAAACTATATCCAAACACGTATACATCGAGTGAAATTGTATTATGTAAAACTCCACTCCCTTTGTTTAATACGCGTATTTCAGGCTTACAACAAGCACTCTTAAAACACAAAACATAGATATCAATATCATTTACATCAATACCTTTACACCTCACGTCCCCCCCAACGTCTATTCTTCGTCCAAGAGTTAAAGAGGGAGGTGATGCAGATAGGTTGACATGTATATATCGTAGATATTGATCTGCACGTGTTATTATCACGTTCGTGTCATTCACTGTAGCAATGCTGGATATATCGTATACATCTTCTGCTAACACAAGTTTAAAGTTTATTAGTAGATTAGTAGACATAGATTTAAAGTTGATGTCCATGAGTACAACGCTCTGTGTGTATGCTATAATACAATGTCCACTCGGCATAATTGTACATGCTTGAACAATCAATCCGTCTTTTGTGGTTGCAGAAAAAGTTGTTTTATGTTCAAAAGTGGCATTCAGAAGTGATTTTCTTTGACCAATTCGACTTGTTGATGCGTTCGCCATCATGTATGCGTCACCTTTAAAATACATACACATATATTATAAACAATACATATACCCTAATGTAAAATGGATAGCATGTGAACGTTACAAGTTAGCAGAAAGTATTTTGAATATGTATAAAGAATATAAGACAACTTGCCCCAATTCTGAGAAAGCTCGACCCAAATGTATATTGTTTTCAAAATAGAGAAATGTTCTGCTTGTGTGCATAATAATAACCTTTATATCTTGTGTATGATGGAAGAGATCAATATCAATAGATTATAGGAACATTACCTTCCCGCTATGTTCTATTTGTATGACGTATACAAGATACGACAATTATTGTCAATCAACACATTTCTCACGATAGATACAAAGACAACTGAAAATGCGTCTCTCGCTTATTCTAAGAGCAAATGTAATACGCATCAAATACTGTGGTCGACGACGCTACGCATTGTATACGGCGACGTGTACGTGTATAATCTAATTTATGAAACAGACTTTAGGGTCATACATTTGATTTGTTAACATTTGATTTTTTATACAATTTTGGATTTTTAAAAACAGCCTTTAGTTCAACGTTGGAGATTTGTATTTCCTCTTCTCAAAAAGTACAGGTGCTAGGGTTTTCGAAATTGGATCATAGTTATATATAACACCCTTCCTCACGTTGTATGTTGTAGAAATGACTTTTGGATATTGGACATAGCTTCTTCAATTTATTTGGATTTTTTTAAAGATTTCACGGGTTTAGGCACCTTGTCATGTTTATCATTAATATTGTGTTTAGCTCAACATCAACGGCGTGGCCTAGTGGTTAGCGCGGGTATTTGGAACCGGGCATCCCGGGCTCGAAACCCTACTAGCAGCGGTCATGTTGGAGTGTCCTTGGGCAAGGCATATTTTATAGCCTTAAAAAACCATGTGGAAAATGGATCAAATACCAAAAATTACACGCCTAGAAGGAAAAGAGCATTATCAATAGCTTATAGGAACATTAACTACCCGTAATGATCTGTGTGTATGACGTATAAAACATACGTCAATGATTGGCATTTAACACATATCTCATGATAGTTGCAAGGACAATTGAAAATGTAATAACCCTTATATACGTTATCTAATTGATTGATTGCGGTTTAACGCCGTTTTTAACAATTTCTCAGTCATATCACGGCGGCCAGTTTACCTACTCATGGGCCCGGCCGGGTAGCTCAATTGGTAGCGTATCTGATTCGTGATCTGGAGGTCACGGGTTCGATACCCGGTTGCGGCGACATTCTTTCGGGCGATTTTTCCATCGCCTCTCACCTCTGATATATGTGAGAAAGTAGTCAGTGGCTTCGAAAGAATGTTGTGTAAGTACTGGTGTAGGTAAGCCAGGAAAACATGGGTAGGTGCACTGACCGCCGTGATATGACCAAAGCTGTTGAAAGCGGCGTTAAACTCCAAACAAACAAACAAACAAACAAAACCTACTCATGTGTTTCCTGGTTTTCTCACACCAGTACTTCACACAACATTCTCTCCAAGCAACTGACTGCTTTTCCATATATATTTAGCCCATTGGTGGAAGACGAATGACGAATGTCGCAATGACGTTTGTCAATTGTCGGAAAGAAAGTTGGCCGAGCCGGGATTCGAACTCACAACCCCTGGATTGACAGCACGCGTCGTTACCGACTGAGCTTCCGGGACTCGTTATCTAAACAGTATCCTACGATACATGTATCACCTTATTATTGCGATTAAGCGTGCCACTCATTTTGGGGATGACAAAAAACTTTATTTTCTTTGTGGATTTTGAAAAATAGACGTAGCTAAATCAATATTTGCTAGATTGATTTTAATTGTCTGACACACATTTAATACATATATATAATTTAATTTATAAAACAGTATTATGGTCATACATTTAATTATTCTTACATTTTAGGATTTTTAAATGCCGCGGTTGGTTCAAAGTTGAAATTTTCTTTTTTCCTTCATATAAGAAAATACAAGTGATACTGTTTTTTTTTTAAACTGCATGGGTTTATGGCTTTATGCACTCCGTGATCTTAATCACTAATATTGAGTTCATCTCAACATTAAAGACAAGTCATCCACCGTGGCCGAGTGGTTAGCGTCGGGGATTTGGTTTGAACCCGAGTAGCGGCGGTCTTAGTAGAGTTCCATTTACAAGGCACATTTCCTAGCCTATTACTGGTTTGTTCACCCACGGATCGTGAATAAGTGAACTGTCGTCGCGATATTACTGAAATAATTTTTGAAAAGGCGTTAAAAACCCTAAAAAAACCAAAAGGATAACAACGGAAATAGTCTATGGCCGGACCTGGGTTCGATATCACGCACACGTGGATTGATACCACTTGTCGTTACCGACTGGGCAATCCGAGCTCGTCTTAACGTAATGGAAAAGTTGAAAAGTTGCGTATTTCAAAACAGAAGAGTTCATCCTTCTTAATCATTTTGTTTATGTCAAAAAGTTACCTGGGACATCTGATAGAAATTCAGTGATATAAACACTAAAACATATACGATTAAAATACAATACAAATTGGTATTGATTTGCGTATTATTGATTGAAAATTGTTACACAAATTTATCGTATAACAGTCTTAACAAATTACATACTTTAACTCCTGGAAACAGATTTCATATTGGGACATCAAGATGGCACGCTTTAACAAAACACCAAATTGCTAAAATATCCTTAATTTGAATATTAAGAGATTAAGTCATCAGAGCTGAATTTAGATGATTTCATGAATGACCAACACAAAATGTTGTGTTGATTTAAAGCCCTTGGGTAAAGTTAAGATGGTCGTTTAGAGAAGCTTTGGTCTGCCTTCTTGTGGAAGTTTTTTATTCTTCATAATTTAAAACATCCACGTTTTACGATGACAACATGCTTTCAATACAATTTAAATTTCAGATCATGAAGTCTCTTTTCAAGGCCGTTTGCGGTCATTAATTATCATTAGTAATATTTAACACAAATTAATAGTGTTGCCATTGTTGTGCAATATATCCAGCCTGTAAAACTTAGCCAACGGTTTTGCCGTGTATGTGTGTACAAGAAGTCCTGCAGATGATAGTTATAATCTAATTTAACAAAAGGTGTTGGTTTCTTTTATGAAAAAGACCAACGGCGTGGACTAGTGGTTAGCGCGGGTATTTGGAACCGGGCATCCCGGGCTCGATCCCCACTAGTAGCGGTCATAGTGGAGTGTCCTTGGGCAGGGCACATTTCCTAGCCTTAAAGAAAACATGTGGAAAATGGATCAAATACCAAAAATTACACGCCTAGAAGGAAAATAGCATATCAATAGCATATAAGAACTTTAACTACCCGTAATGATCTGTGTGTCTGAAGTATAAAACATACGACAATGATTGGCAGTTAACACATATCTCATGATAGTTGCAAGGACAATTGAAAATGTAATAACTCTTAAATACTGTGGTTGACGATACTGCGCATTGTATACCACGACTATTACTTTTAGACACGTTTATATCAAGACAGGCACGCAAGTGTTACTAGGAGGGTATATACGTTATATAATTGATTGATTGGGGTTTTAACGTCGTTTTTAACAATTTGTCAGTCATATCACTGCGACCAGTTCACCTACTCATGTGTTTCCTGGTTTTCTCACACCAGTACTTCACACAACATTCTTCCCAAGCAACTGACTGCTTTTCCACATAGACTTAGCCCATTGGTGGAAGACGACTGACGAATGTCGCAATGACTTTTGTCAATTGTCGGAAAGAAAGTTGGCCGAGCCGGGATTCGAACTCACAACCCCTGGATTGACAGCACGCGTCGTTAACGACTGAGCTACCGGGACTCGTTATCTAAACAGTATCCTAAGATACATGTATCACCTGATTATTGCGATTACGCGTGCCACTCATTTTGGGGATGAAAAAAAGCTTTATTTTGTTTGGGGATTTTGAAAAAATGGACGTAGCTAAATCAATATTTGCTAGATTGATTTTAATTGTCTGACACACATTTAATACATATATAATTTAATTTATAAAACAGCGTTATGGTCATACATTTAATTATTCTTACATTTTAGGATTTTTAAATGCCGCGGTTGGTTCAAAGTTGAAATTTCATTTTTTCCTTCATATAAGAAAATACAAGTGATACTGGTTTTTTTAAAACTGTATGGGTTTATGGCTTCATGCACTCCGTGATCTTAATCACTAATATTGCGTTCATCTCAACATTAAAGACAAGTCACCCACCGTGGCCGAGTGGATAGCATCGGGGATTTGGTTTGAACCCGAGTAGCGGCGGTCATAGTGGAGTACCATTTACAAGGCACATTTCCTAGCCTATTACTGGTTTATTCACCCACGGATCGTGAATAAGTGAACTGTCGTCGCGATATTACTGAAATAATTTTGTAAAAGGCGTAAAAAACTCTAAACAAGAGGGCCATGATGGCCCTGGATCGCTCACCTTAATTATACAATGTACTGCAATGCAAAACACATCAAGACAATTATTCTGAATGCAACCTCCACAGTGTTAACAAGATTTTCATTCATTTGGCCTAGTGATCTATATCTTTTTTACCTGATATGACCCATATTCCAACATGGACTAGATACATGTATCATCAAGACAACATTCTGACAAATTTTAACTTGCTCAAGGTAATATGGCCTCCGGAGTTTGAACAATATTTTCCTTTATTGACCTTGTTTCTGATTCAATATGACCCATATTTGAACTTGACCAAGATATAATTCAGACAAACATTCTGACCCAATTTCAAGCTGCTCAATTTGAAAATGTGGCCTCTACAGTGTTAACAAGATTACCCTTCAATTTGGCCTAGTGACCTAGTTTTTGAACCGACATGACCCATATTCGAACTTGGCCTAGATTTCGTAAAGCTCAACATTCTGAAAAATTGCGGCCTCTAGAGTGTTAACAAGATTTTCCTTCAATTTGATCTAGTGACCTACTTTTTGACCCGACATAACCCATGTTAGAACTTGACCTACATATCATCAAGACAAACATTCTGATAAAGTTTCAACATGCTCAAGTTGAAAATGTGGCCTCCAGAGTGTTAACAAGATTTCCCTTCAATTTGACCTAGTGACCTCGTTTTTGACCTCATATGGCCCAGTTTCGAACTTGTCCAAGATTTGATGGAGATGAATGTTCTGATACACTTTCATGAAGATTGGATGCAAAATGTAGCCTGTAGAGTGTTACCAAGCTGAAATGTTGACGACGCACGACGCACGACCCACGACGCACGACGGACGGACGCCGGACAAAATGTGATCACAATAGCTCACCTTGCACTTCGTACATAGGTGAGCTAAAAAAAACAAAAGGATAACAACGGAAATAGTCTATGGCCGGACCTGGGTTCGATATCACGCACACGTGGATTGATACCACTTGTCGTTACCGACTGGGCAGTCCGGGCTCGTCTTAACGTAATGAAAAAGTTGAAAAGTTGCGTATTTCAAAACAGAAGAGTTCATCCGTCTTAATCATTTTGTTTATGGTAAAAAGTTACCTGGGACATCTGATAGATATTCAGTGATATAAATACTAAAACATATACGATTAAAATACAAATTGGTATTGATTTGCGTAGTTTGATTTCAAGTTGAACTGAAATAGTTTAATATTGATTGAAAATTGTTACACAAATTTATCGTAAAAACATTACATACATTAATTCCTGGAAACAGATTTCATATTAGGACATCAGGGTGGTATGCTTTAACAAAACACCAAATTGCTAAAATATCCTTAATTTGAATATTAATAAAGATTAAGTCATCAGAGCTGAATTTAGATGATTTCATGAATGAGCAACACAAAATGTTAGTTTGATTTAAAGCCCTTGGGTATAGTTTAGATGGTCGTTTAGAGAAGCTTTGGTCTGCCTTTTTGTGGAAGTTTTTTATTCTTCCGAGCCCCGGTAGCTCAGTTGGTAGCGACGCGGGCTGTCAACCCAGGGGTTGTGAGTTCGAATCCCGGCTCGGCCAACATTCTTTCCGAGGATTGACAAAAGTCAATGCGACATGCGTCATTCCTCTTCCACCAGTGGGCTAAGTCTATGTGGAAAAGCAGCCAGTTGCTTGGAAATATTGTTGTGTGGAGTGCTGATGTGAGAAAACCAGGAAATGCATGTGTAGGTGAACTGGCCGCCGTGATATAACTGAGAAATTGTTAAAAACGGCGTTAAACCCCAATCAATCAATCAATCAATCAATATTATTTAAATCTCAGATCATAAAGTCTCTTTTTAAGGCCGTTTGCGGTCATTAATTATCATTAGTAATATTTAACACAAATTAATAGTGTTGCCGTCGTTGTGCAATATATCCAGCCTGTAAAACTTAGCCAACCGTTTCGCCTTTTATGTGTGTACAAGAAGCCCTGCAGATTATAATCTAGTTTAACAAAAGGTGTTGGTTTCTTTTATGAATGAAACATACAATTGTTCATAATCGTTTCCTACCACCTGTTATTGAAAATAATTTTCGTCTACCAGAACTACTTCTAATATATATATGGAAGGATACCATCAATGTCCACATAAATACTCAATCTTTTTAAACGTTGACTATTTTGTTGACGATAAACATACGCTGATATTTAAGGGCTACACATGCTGTGCTCTATACTTTAAAGAGGATCAAATGACATATAATAGCTTGATAGGTGAACAAGTATTGATTGATTGGGGTCTTACGCCGTTTTCAACAATTGTTCAGTCATAGAACGGCGGCCAGTTCACCTATCCATGTGTTTCCTTTCTTTCTCATACCAGCACATCACACTACAATTTTCCAAGCAACTTGCTGCTTTTCTACAAAAACTGTAAGCATATTGGTGGTAGACTCTTGTCAAATGTCGATAATACTGTTCGCCGAGCTGTGGTTTGAACTCACAAGCCCTGGATTGAGCGCCCGCGTCCCCACCGACTAAATTACCGGGCTCGGCAGTTGGACAATGTAAGAATGTTACACTTCATGTTTATGTGTATGTATATTCAAGCATATACCATTTCCCGGTGTTTAACAAAGTGTCTCATTGGACAAAAAATTAAAAAAAAAATATGCTATGAAAATACATACAACCTTACCTATGACTTGTACAGTCTACTTGCATGCAGTTAATCATCTAATTACGTGTAAGATAAATATTTGTGCTAGTTATATTCCATTTTGTTTGCGTTTTGAAACAACTTTTTCATCAACATAGAACTGTGACATAAGCTTCAACCCTGAACCTTGAATTGGACATACCTCTGAGCTATTAATTTGCAAACTCATGTGGAAACCGAATCATGTATGCTGAAGAAACATTATCAACAAATGTCGTCAATGATCTAAAACTGTCTGCCGACATTTTGCAGTTTCGTGCAAGGTTGCATGAAAGACCTTTATACTTCTTTGCAGAAGCCTCAACAGCCGAAACTGATCTAATATGAGATAAAAATTCGAGATCAACTAGAATTCATCAACCATCCATTACATCTCAGAAACAATATTACTTGGTAAAGTTTTCTTTATTTTTGTAACTTTAATATTTTTAACCAATTTCATGTTTCGAACTGCCGCAAGTAAGGGTATAAACAAATAGTTGTGTCCTTTAAATATGAAATATTTCTGGGAACAAGCCATAATCTTTAGTCTTTCTTAGGAAACCTTTTAAACACATGTGCATAGCCAAATTGTACATCATTGTTCAAACAGCAAAAATCAAGATCTTAATTTGTGACATTGACCCTTTCAGCTCAAATTAATCGCATTGCTTGCAACACACCATCGCATTTAGGTGGAGAAATATTAAATGAATTAAATTGAACCGAAATAAAAACACAATTTATGCATTAACAAATTCCGACTTGGCAAATCTAATAGATACATCGTTGTATTAGGCTTCAATTTAATAGAACCACGTTTTAGCCTTGTCCAATGGTCTCTTATCTCATAAGTAAAAGTTTAAATTTATTTATTTAACATCGATTGCGAAACAAGCTTTCAGCTTATATTAATCACGCTCGATGTCTGCTTCCTGGAGACTTAACCAGTACTCGCGCCGTTTGTGTGGAACCCTCTATACCACTGTCTTCCACAATCTCAATAGCATAGTAATATATATAAATATATAATTCCGGTCGATTGAAGTGCTTAATGTTGGTCAATGCGTTTAATAGAAATTAAATTTAAATCTACAATCAGTTGGCATAATATTCATACCGATGAGATTCTATCATCGATGACTGGTGATTCACTGGTGATTAATAATTTATATGACAATCAATTTCTAAATACCTGTTGCAAGATCTAGTCCAGGCTCCGGCTTGATAACATGTAGTTCAAGAGAGGTCAGTGTTATATCATTACGTAGTAAACCATGAGTTTGTAATTGGCATCCTCTGAAAGATTCCGCCTCTGAGACTATGATCACGCTCAGTTTTCCAGATAGCACTGCAGGTAAAAGAAAATCAAATACGCCATACCATTCAATTGCCATTTGTTTGTTAGGCGCATATTTACCCGTAAAGTCTTCGACAAGCACGATAGACACATCCCCAAACCGTATGTAGCTCATGTCATTAGGCGTTTTAAGAAGAACACTTCGATCTGATGAATAGAGGGCCGTCAATTTACTCGCCAGAGATGTTTTCCCGGAATTTCTTGGTCCATTGATTGCCAGCATTTTGTGTTGTTTTAATATCTTCTTTGCATCATGAAATCGTTGGGCGGTAAATGCATTTCTAGAGTAGAAATCGACGTACATCTTGGTATGTTCTTAAATAAAGAAAAACACAGATGGATTTGCTTACACATTTACATGTATCCTGAATGGAATATGGTCACCTATACAGGGAATCTTTAAACAAACTAATTTGTCTCTAGATACATTGCAGCCTAGCTCCGTTAGCTTAGTCAGAAGCGATGTTGGATGTCACTATGAATTGCGAGAACGAACCTCAACTCGGCCAACAATCTTTCCGATGTTTGACAAAAGTTAATATGGCAAACGTCGTTCGTCTTCCATCAATTGGCTACATTAGATGTGAACAAGCATTAAGTAGTTTTGAAGGACTGCTGTGTGGAGTACTGCTGTCAGAAAACACGTTGGCGTATGAACCGAACCGGATGATATGAGTAAAAAAGTATTGACAAATGCGTAAACCCATACACAAAAACACCGAAAAAATCAATTACTCACTAGACACATGCAGTAATGAAACATTTTAAGTATGCTATTGATATATTATAAAATCTTTAAGATTACTTGTCATAATGATAGTCTGTGAATGCTAAAAAAGAAATCGTATTTATTTACACAGTTGAGCGTTACCTTGCAAAGTTTTCAACTGACTGCATGTATCTGTTTCTAGAGTTAGTGAAGGCCTGTCATCTGAAACGCAACATGTTATCAATAACTAACCTAGTTATAATATACATAATATAGGACACTTTATTTAAACTATTATATACTGAAACAGTGAATAAATGCAACAAACTAAATTGTTAATACTTTATATCATAACAACTATTTAAATTGAGATGTTTGTCAAACATTATGCCCCCATGAGCGCCATGTCGTCAGGAATATTTGGACAATTGAATAAAATATGCATAGACCGAAATGCCAGCTGATTTGTCATTTCACATTGGATGTCTATGAGTCCGTTTTAAGATTATGACCAATTGTATTCAAAATCTGAGGATGGTAGGTACAGTTCTTAAGCACATTGAGATGATGACTGTTATTTGCAGATACGCATGTATCCTCCTGGCAGCAGGGAATAAGTACATATCACGTTAATTTATATGAGAAATTTGAGTTATAAAAATCTACTGGCAGGCAATGTCCAGTTATCACTTGGACAAACTTTTCGCGAACAAGGTTACTGTGACTTTGAGCTTTGACCCGATTACCTAAAAATCAATAGGGGCTATCTACTGGTCACCCCAAGCCTCCATATCAAATGTAAGGGCCATGTGTGCATTCAATGTCCAGTTATCACTCAGACAGGATTTCACATTCAAGGTCAGAGACATTGACCTTTGACCTTTGACCCGATGATCTCAAAATAAATAGAGATCATCTACTCGTAATCCCCAGCCTCCAAGTCAAGTTTGAGGGCATTGGGTGTAGGCAATGTCGAGTTATCACTCGGACAAGCTTTTCACTTCGATGTCGCTGTGACCTTGACCTTTGACCCCCACCCCAGCCTCCATGTCAAGTTTCATGGCCATTGGTGCAGGCAATGTCGAGCTATCTCTCAGAAGACATTTCGCGTTAAATGTCAGTGACCTCGACCTTCGATCCGATAACCTCGACATCAATAAGGGTCATCTACTGGTCACACAAGAGGCTCCGTGTCAAGTGTAGGGGCCATGGATGCAGGCAATGTCGAGTTATCACTCGAACACACACACTTTTAGCGTTCAAGGTCACTGTGACCTTGACCTTTGACCCGACGACATGAAAATGAATAGGCGTCATCTAATGGTCAGGCAAAACCTCAAAGTCAAGTTTGAAGGCCATGTGAGCAAACAATGTCGAGTTATCCCTCGGACAAGCTTTTTGCAGTCAAGGTCACTATGACCTTGACCTTCGAACCGATGACCAAAATGTTTAACAGGGGACATCTTCTAGTCAACACCAGCCTCCATATCAAGTTTGATAGCCATGGGTTCAAGCAATGTCGAGTTATCACTCAGACAAGCTTTTCGCGTTCGAGGTCACTGTGCCCTTAACCTGTGACGCGATGACCTCGAAATCAAAGGGGGTCATCTACAGGTCATGCCTAACCTCCAAGGCAAGACTGAGGTCCATAGGTCAAGTTATCACTCGGACAATTTTTGGTCTACCGATGGATCAACAGACTAACATACCGACCGACCAACCGACATACCAACCGGCCGACATATTGACCGACATACCGACCCAACATCTGCAAAGCAATATACCTCTCTTCTGCGAAGGGGGCATAATAATCAAATTTTTGACCACTTGGTCTTGATCAAGATTTTAAAAAATGCAACGGAAATCGAAGTGCAGTCCATTCTTGTGTCGAAGAGATCAAGTTCTGATGAGGAGACGTCGTCAGGACATCTGAAGTCATTTTCGTCTTGGCGTCATATAATTAGCGTACTATACCTACTGCTAGAAAGCGACTCTCTTGAATAAATGTATCTTCATTTACTGCGATTGGATACGCGTTTTATTATCACTAACGACCATCTGGTATGACGCCGCGACTGCAATGGCGTCATAATATCCTGACGACGTATCCTCATCACAATAAAATAAGTGAGGACACCGTTCTTTCCTTGGTCGTATAACTAGAAATCCAATATGGCAATATATCGAACACCTAAGTGATAGTATTGAGCAAATATGTAACTGCTAATATTTGCAAAAATTCAATCAGGCGGACAGTTAATCAAGTGTGCGAATGAAACTGCAAGGAATGTACACTTTAAATGAAATAGCGTAATAGTGAAGCCCAAATATAATTAGGTATTACATATTTCAATTATTTGAAAGAGAACTACAAAAGAAAAACATGCCTGTAAAGATTGGTTGATATCGGACAATTGTTACGGAGATCTCGTTTGAAGCCAGCAGTTCATTTACCCAGAGGTACGCCTCAATTTGCCAGAGTAGTAACCAGCATCCCAAAACCTCAAATTAGCATGTTGCTCAATTCAATTGGCAAATGGGGTTTCGCTTTGTTCTTGGTGCATATTGTTGTGATACTCAAAAGTTAATTCGTTAAATTGTTAATTCTATTCTTTAAATTCAATTGTGTAATCCTTAACACTATTGACAGCCTCGTGATCTATTATTGGGTAAATATATGGTGTTGTGTATGAAATTGAAATACATTATATGTATTAAGATCTAGATGCGTTTCTATATCGTCTTACTGTATTTACAAAAACAACTTACCTAAAACCACGTGTGGATCCGCTTCAGTTGTTGGTTTCTGAAAAAGCACAACATCTTTTAAGATGTCGTGAGGATCTTGGCAGCATGTGTCAATATATTGTAGGTGTACATCGTACTCGGATGCTATGATCACAAACATCCTCTCTTCCAGTGGCATTCTGCGAATTTCTCTGTCAATGCTATCGAGGCAAGTGTGTGTTTGTCTGATTTTATCCGATGAGATGTTTTTGATTCCGAAAGGGTCCCTAAAAAGAACAAGACTCACATCATCCGAGTTGACGTGCTTCCAGTCAGAGCAAACCGTCATTTCGACACATCTGTTCATATCTATACCAAATCCCTTGATCACATACAATGCTGTTTGTAAGTACAGACTTGAGTGTGGACCCGCAACATACAGCCGCCTAGATTCGTTAAGCTTTTTGAGCATAGCATCTGAGTCGGTAGGTGCTGTAAAATCTTCAGGAATAGTCTCCATTGTCTTTTTAAAAGAAACTGTAACAAACATACATATTAATTTTTATATATACCATACTTAATTCAAATGTATTTGACAACACAAATTAAACAAGATTTATCGAGAGGACCAAGGTCGCCCTGAATCGATGAACTGAATGGTGGTATAGTAGCAACTATTAGTGTAACTAATAATGACGGTTGAAATGTTATCAAGAGTCTGAAAGAAAGTGAATGAAGTGTACAATATAAATGAAATAGATCACAGAACAGAACAGAACATTTAATTTCAACTTGAGCATATACAGCTCATAGTGCAGAAATTGTTAAAACAATAAAATAATGGTTAAATAGTTATTGTTTAAGTCTAATCAATACATAATATACATATTCACGGGACTATAAAAGACGCACACATTACCTCTACGGTTTTAAATAAATATGTTATCACTTCAAAAGCCTTGAGGCAAATTGATGCAGTGTTACTTTTAAAAATAGCATTTTCTTGTAAGAGTTCTATGAATTGTGTATATAGATATACTTGGACGTGGTATCGGTATATTTCTGCTAAATTATCTTGAAATCAGAAAGAGCGCTTTCAATAAGACCATTTACCCATGCTCTTATTCATAGGTTGTAGGTCGACACTCAAATTTATGTTCAGAAAGTGTTGACCTGGCGCGTAGGTCGACACTCAAATTTATATTAAGATAGTGTTGACCTGGGGCGTAGGTCGACACTCAAACTTATGTTCAGAAAGTGTTGACCTGGCGCGTAGGTCGTAGGTCGACACCCACATTTATGTTCAGAAAAGTGTTGACCTGGCGCGTAGGTCATAGGTCGACACTCAAACTTACATTAAGATAGTATTGACCTGGCGCGTAAGTTGTAGGTCGACACTCAAACTTATGCTCAGAAAGTGTTGACCTGGCACGTAGGTCGAAGCTCGTAGGTCGACATTCAAATTTACACTAAGATAGTGTTGACCTGGCACATAGGTCGTAGCTCGACACTCAAATTTATGTTCAGAAAGTGTTGACCTTGCGCGTAGGTCGTAGATCGACACTCTTATTTACACTAAGATAGTGTTGATTTATGCGTAGGTCGTATGTCGAAACTCAAATTTACGTTAAGATAGTGTTGACCTGGCGCGTAGGTCGACACTCAAACTTATGTTCAGAAAGTGTTGACTTGGCGCGTAGGTCGTAGGTCGACACTCAAACTTATGTTCAGAAATTGTTGACCTGGCACGGAGGTCGTCATTCAATTTTACACTTAGATAGTGTTGACCTGCCGCGTAGGTCGTAGGTCGACACTCAAATTTATGTTCAGAGAGTGTCGACCTGGCGCGTAGGTCATAGGTCGACACTCAAATTTATGTTCAGAAAGTGTTGACCTGGCGCGTAGGCCTAAGTTCGACACTCAAATTTACACTAAAATAGTGTTGACCTTGCGCGTAGGTCGTAGGTCGACACTCAAGTTTACACTAAGATAGTGTTGACCTGGCGCGTAGGTCGTAGGTCGACACTCACAATTATGTGAAGAAATGGTTGACCTGGAAAGTTAGTCGTAGATCGACAGTCAAAGTTATGTCAAGAAAGGATTGAGCTGGTTAGACAACTGTTAGTTTAACATAAACGATATGTTTGAAATTGCGATATATTATTTTCTAAATTTATTTTGATTAAATTCGTGTGTTAAGTTAAATTAAACATATCAAACATTTCTTTTATTTTTCTTCAATGTGATTTTTTTTTTTTTTTTGTTGTTATAATTTGTATTAAATTCGTTATTATTTAAAACATTTAATTACATGATTAAATGGTGTAGAGTAATAACGTAAATTTAAATTTATTGTAAGGATGTTTTATTTGCTTAATTAAAGGGAAAATAATTACATTTTATTACTTCCCTTTAAAGTGTTATGTTTTCTTCTTTTTTGACTAAGTGTGATGAGTGGCAAATGTATTCGTAATTTAAAAGTTATTGTGACTGATCAGCAATCACAAAAGTTTTGTTTTCAACTTAAAAATAGGTTAAAAATCAAATGTTCTGTTTTGTTCTGACTAACAAAATAAATTGATACAAAATTTTGCTGAACAACTTAAGTTTCAATTATATTGTAACTAAAGTCAATATGCATCTTTCATAGAGTAAAAAAAATAATTAAATTACGATCCCTCGTTATAATTTTGTGACGCCATTAAGAACGGCAATGATACAAAGGATATAGTAAATTTCTTTATGTTTAATATTCTTTTAATGGACAGAGAAGTGCATTAAAATTAAAAAAAGGTTTATGCATAAAATTATTAAATGCTTGGGCCATCGCCGGAAAGTACAATTATGGAGAATGGAGTGCTTCCCGGAGCACGTGTGTCACCTGCCGGGGCTTTGTCAGAAAATTTCAATTTTTGACAGAAAAGGGGCAATAACTCTGATATAAAAATATTTGGATTATCCCAATCACAAAGATTGATATACACATTTGTCAGAAGTTTCAATCCAATCCTTTGAATAGAAAAAAAAGTAATTTGAAAACGTAACGAAAAATGTGACGAAAAAGTGTGACGGACAGACAGACAGACAGACAGACGCCGGACAAAAAAAAAAGTAATCCCTAAGTGCCTACCATGCTACGCAGGTGACACAAAAATACTTAGAAACGCTTTTAAGCGGTAGCTCTTCACTAAGGTATTTAATGAGACGCCGAAAAATTATTCTAGCCACTACATGAGTTGAAAAATATGCAATTGAAAACTAAGTAACAAGTTTTGAGGGCCTCACACTATCTTAGTGTAAATTTTAGTGTCGACCTACGCGCCAGGTCAACACTTTCTGAACATAAATTTGAGCGTCGAGCTACTACCTACGCGCCATGTCAACACTTTCTGAACATAAATTTGGGTGTTGAGCTACGACCTACGCGCCAGGTCAACGCTTTTCTTTCTTTCTTTCTTTTCTACGCGCCAGGTCAACAGCCTCTGAATATAATTTTGAGTGTCGACCTACGTGTCAGGTCAACACTATCTTAGTATAAATTAGAGTGTCGACCTACGACCTACGCGCCGGGTCAACACTTTCTGAACATAAATTTGAGCGTCGAGCTACTACCTACGCGCCATGTCAACACTTTCTGAACATAAATTTGGGTGTTGAGCTACGACCTACGCGCCAGGTCAACGCTTTTCTTTCTTTCTTTCTTTTCTACGCGCCAGGTCAACAGCCTCTGAATATAATTTTGAGTGTCGACCTACGTGTCAGGTCAACACTATCTTAGTATAAATTAGAGTGTCGACCTACGACCTACGCGCCGGGTCAACACTTTCTGAACATAAGTTTAGGTGTCGACCTACGCGCCAAGTCAACACTTTCTGAACATAAGTTTGAGTGTAGAACTACGACCTACGCGCCAGGTCAACACTATCTTAATGTAAATTTAAGTGTCGACCTACGACCTACGCGCCAGGTCAACAGTCTCTGAACATAAATTTGAGTGTCGACCTACAAACTACGCGCCAGGTCACCACTTTCTGAACATAAGTTCGAGTGTCGACCTACGACCTACGCGCCAGGTCGACACTCTCTGAACATAAATTTGAGTGTCGACCGACGCGCCAGGTCAACACTTTCTGTACATAAGTTTGAGTGTCGACCTACGACCTTTGCGCCATATCAAGACTATCTTAGTGTAAATTTGAGTGTGGACCTACGCGCCAGGTCAATACTTTCTGAACATAAATGTGAGTGTCGACCTACGACCTACGCGCCAGGTCAACACTTTCTGAACATAAATCTGAGTGTCGACCTACGACCTACGCGCCAGATCAACACTATCTTAGAATAAATTTGAGTGTCGACCTACGACCTACGCGCCATGTCAACACTTTCTGAACATAAATTTGAGTGTCGAACTACGACCTACGCGCCAGGTCAACAGTCTCTGAATTTAATTTTGAATGTCGACCTGCGTGTCAGGTCAACACTATCTTAGTGCAAATTAGAGTGTCGACCTACGCGCCAGGTCAACACTTTCTGAACAAAAATTTGAGTGTTGAGCTACGACCTACGCGCCAGGTCAACACTTTCTGAACATAAGTTTAGGCGTGCTCATATGTATTAAGTGTATATGGTCAATTCGAGACGAAATGTTATGCGCTGGCTTAAGATCGAATATACGTACAGCGAAGAGTTTGGTCTGATTTTAATAAAATTGGTTCTTAGAAAAAAATCGCTTTATTTAATAAGTTTTGGCTCGATCAACTTTTTGAACGAATTACAAAATACACAAACCACCGCGCAATAAAATAGAGGCAGACGATATTTCTCACCTTGCATTTTTTCAAGATTTGGATCAAGTATCTTCATTCTTTTTGTAGTAGGCTCTGAAATATTATAACAGCACGTATATTGAAACACACATGTAATATGATTTTTTTCTTTCCGACCTAAAGAGCTAAGTTAGATCCATTAATTAATATCACATACCGATATGAATAACTAATTCGATTTATTAATTTGACATGGATATCATATCCGTAGAAATAGCCAAGCAAGCTACTTCGATATAAGACGATGTAGTGGTAGATCGTCCGCCTCGGGTTTGGGAGGTCGCGGATTCGATTCCCGGCCGCGTCATACCAAAGATTTTGATAATGGTAGTAATGACTGCCATCCCTGGCGCTCACGAGTGTGGGTTTAGCATTACGACTGACTGGCCTGTTTCAAGATAAGACCTGTAGTACTAGTAACGTACCCCAGAAACGCCGTGATACAACTGAAAACAATGTTGAAGCGGCGTAAAACACCATATCAACAATCAATCAATTAATTGATATACGGATCTCAATAAAAAACTAATACGAACATATCGGTGTTTTCGTTTATAGCTAACGCGCAGGAAAAAACATCAATAATCTTTGTCACTTTATTAAATGACTTAAAGGGCAGCCGCATGAGGGTTGCCATTTTGGACATGTATAAATAGCGATCATACACGAGGGTAGTCATGCAAAAAAACACAGATTGAACGTTATCGTTGTTTATTATTTTTTGTAATCGCCTATTCATTTTATTAAATCGATATCTATGGATATAGAAATGCGTTAAGATTTTCGTTCACTTTAGTTCTTACGAAATTATTTTTAAAAAACTGACTTGGAGCGTAAAAAAAGTTCATGTTTATTTATTATTATTTTCCGTACTTCATAGTAGACGACAACTTTAATAATTCCAAAATACATAGTGGTCATGCAAAAACAGCACGAACATCATCATCGTCTAGTCAATCATTTTTAATCATTTTTAAAATCGATATTTATGGTCATTGTCTGCTGTATAATTTGTTTCTTCAAACATTTTAAAGTTTTACGTAAATAGCACCTATGCATATGAGCCAGTCCACGACAAAACCTGTATTAGTGACATAACGTATGACGTTTGGAATTTCCAATTTTATGACGTCACATTTTTCGTCAACGTCGGTTTACCGTAAATAGTATTATCTTGAATTTAATTTCCAAAGTTTCGACAGTGTTTAATAGATGCAATTACTGAATTTCACTCTAAATGGATTCTGAATTGCAGGTTAGATCAATTATGTATCTTTTATTAACACACATAACAAATGAATATGATTTATTTCGAAGAAAACATTATTGCCCTTGGCGATTTTCAAGGAAAAAAAATGGCGGGCTGTTCAAAACAAAAATGACTTTGAACACGAATCCTCATACAATTTATAATGTTTAGGACAGATGTACACAACGCACTTTATTATACACATTTAAGTACTAGATAGGTCTAGCGTAAATCTCCTAAGATATAAGGCCACTTGCAAAGACTATGAAGGATTTTAATGTCCGAGCAGATCAAACCGTTTAAAGTATTTATAGATATAGTAAAAAAGTACATATTACTTTCAAAATATAGATATTGAATGGTACATAAAATGTCTCTTTAAAAATGTTTCAGGTAAACGTGTGGGGAAAAAAGATAAATATCTGTATGTAATCTAGGATTTGTTATGCTACACTATTAAATTATTATAATAAAAATAAATAATACTCTATGCATCAACGAAGGCGGAATGGCTCAGTTGGTAGAGTGAAAGCCTATGGACCAGTCTAACCGAATGCGATCCCGTCTCTGGACAAACTGGTTTTTTTTTTTATTGAGTAATTTTCTGCTTAACAGAAATTGGACCAGTTAATTCATATATTTTATTGCATTAAAACATACTTGTTTTATAGCATATACAGATTAACATAACTAAGAGAATATAGATTAACAGAAGAGAATTACATAAATATTAAACCCACAAAATTGTCCCTTTTAACCTCCTCCTCGCGCCTAGACGAGTTGTATGTCGCAAGCGAAAAGTGCAGGCCAAGATCAGCCTTTATATATATGCAGATTGATCTTAATCTGCACTTCGCACTTAATACTTCACGATCTTTGCCAAAATATGCAGACTGAAGAGTCCGATTTAGAAGTACGGCGACGAAAGAGTTAATTTCTTTATCATCTATGCTCACAATGTTCTAAAAAATGTGAAAGAATAAAGATCTGTACATGTAGTGCATTGACATATATATCCACAAACCTTAACAAAATGTGTCAAATTACATATTAACAAAATTAAGGGAATGTGTATTTACAAAAGGAGCATAACCTCCGCATACAAGCCCACAATTAATGCAATTACTATTCACTATACACACGTTCTTATTTTATTAGGATAAAATATATACTTAGCTAGATTATTTATCGCAAATACGCATCTAGGGTAATAAAATTAACACACCACATGTTTTCATTATAATCATAAATTTCAATATGGTAAGTATCCCCTTTCTTCTAGCCCCTACTAAATAATGGTAGGTTGTATTTTTTTTGCTTCTCTTTAAAGATTCAAAGTAGCTACGATATTGCAATTTATATAGTAAATACTATAAACATACAACAAAAGAATACTTGCATATTAACTAGATAGCGAGAATGATATTTTCAACAATTTCGATATGTGCTATCGTGAGAATTTGTCAGTAACACAACATATACACATTTCGTGAATCAATGAGTAGTGACGGGTTGATACTTATTCATGCGAAGATAATTACATTTCAGGTATAAATTCAATTCGAGCAGTGAGCCATGACGAATTGTCAGTAACTCAACATATATACAAATGTTGTGAATCAATGAGTAGTGACGGGTTGATACTTATACATGCGAAGAGTATTACATTTCAGGTATAGATCCAATTCGAGCAGTGAGCCATGAAGAAAGGTCATGGACTGTTCTATTATCCAAAATAGGGATGAGCATAACAATATGCGCCCATTTTGATTATAAGTAAAATCCTGGCACACCACCAGTTCGAAGGCAAAGTTAGCGGTTTAACAAGAGCGTTGAACTCGTAATGCTAAGGTCCTGAGTTCGAGTCGTAATGGATTACATGTACATCTTTTTATCTTATGTTTTTTATGTTGTTTCTACGTAATTGTTAATCACGCAATGTCCTTAACTTTCGTGATTTTATATTTACCTGCAAAGGTATAAATGTGGCATACAAATGTAGAACGACGTATTATAGCATAAACAGCCATGCAGTCGATGCCGTATTATAGCGATGATGATGATTATGATGGTGATGATGATATATTATTATCACTATTTCTGTCAAGGTTTTTGATGATCTTCATGTAATATAGTTATAATGAATATTAAAATGAAGAAAACAATGAAATCTGAAAATAAAACAAACAAATAAAATAATAAAAACTTGAATAAATATATGCATACATACAAATAGATCAAAGCTAAGATGATATTATCATACTTTTGAGTTTAAACCAATATGTATTCATATATTTAACTGTACCAAGGCGTTCCGAATTACAAACAACATTTCTGGGAGATTATAAAAATTGTGAGTACAATGGGGGCGGGCCACGGTAGTAACGTCAATCTGACGTCGCCGTTTGGAGGGAAATGAGTAGGTTCGCAAACGTGAATAAATATTTTAACAATTGTTATATCAACTCAATAGTTGCATCAACTTCCCCAGACGCCATTGCTTAAAGACATTCCGTAGCATTTGTTCACCGAAAGGTCTAACATGTTATGTGTAACACATGACAATTATTATGGGGAAAAAACGAGAGTCAAACTGTTCGTTTCAACGTCAGAACTAGCTCCTTTGTAAGTGACATTAATTAGTTTTCCACTGATTACTCCCCTCTAACCATAAACAAAAGTGTATGTATACATCGCTAGTGACTGCTTGACTCCTGGTGAACTCCACTGAATAAACATATCAAATGACTATTTTGACTACGTTGTGATATAATTTTACTTTTTAGCATTTTGCTAAATTTGCTAAATGTGACGTTCATCTGACGTCATGTTTACCTGACTTTTCTGCACGTCGCTTAACAACTTTACTATTTTGATGGTTATTATGGAACAACAAACAACAAATTAATGTCATGCACATTTTCGGTATTTTCTGTGTGTGTATATTTGAAATATACACAGCTTAAACTGGTACCTTTTTGTAAAATTACACTGTGGCCCGCCTATACCTCAACTAGTTTCTATGACAACGATTTATAAATAAACTAATGACAATATTAGAAATATAAATTCGCCATAAGGTAGAGCAAAAACAAATATACATATGGTATGAATTTCCGAAATATGTATTAACTAATACAAGAATCACTAAGAAAGTTCTATTACTTTTTGATTACCTCTCGTATAATAATATATAGACAGATTTCCAAGTATGATTATCCTGTATCCTGTTTTACGTCTATCTATATACTGTATCATTTGCAATACAATAATTATTCGGGAAGAAATAAATTCAAATATCCATTTTTAGTAGGTAGTAGATTTCATGATATCATAAAGTTTATGATTATTGTAAAAAAAAAAAATTGTTAATTTTAATTCCGCTGAGTGACTGCGTTTCAGCTAAAATATCGCAACGTGCGACATCGGTAAAGCGGTATTCTGATTTACTAAAAATCGGCTACACAGATTTTATTGAAATTCTGGTAATTTGTAATTCAGAGTGATTTCTCTGACCACGCTGTTATTGTCACAAAAACATACGTTTTGACGTCGAAAACATTTTTCGTTCTTTTATGACAGTTGGTATGTTTATATCGTAATTAAGAGACTATATGTAGGACTATTTGGCTAATTCTGGTATCATTATGAAGGTAAAAGGTTGATATTTTAGGAAATACAAAAAACTGAAAAATTATTTTTTTGTCACTAATACAGGTTTTGTCGTGGACTGGCTCATATATTTTCCAGGATTTATCTATTTAACCGATATTGTATACCTATGTAAATAGCTAGATAAACTCCGTTAACGTTACAATTGGCGACTTGTGTTCTGTAAAACCGTACATAACCTTTGTTTGTACTTATATTCGCCCATTATTTACTATTTAGCTCCAATGGATTAATGACCTTTAATACAACTCCTGAAAATCAAATATGATGTTTACAAGTCAAGTCTAAGGTCCCATACCGAAAACGATAACTTTATTCAACGTGTTAAATATAACTAGTTATCGTGGGGTTGTATGACATGGACCTAACTACATACAATTGAAATATTATCTGGAATATATTGTTATTGACGAACAAATTAAAACGATTGGATTTAATAAACCATTGACTCACCTCCTTTCCTTTTGCCAACATAAACTGTCTTTTCAAGGATACTGGTACTTGTCTCGCTTGATTTCGTTAAATTCTGTATGTCATCTCTTAATTCATTGATTGTACCATTCATTGTACCCAACCAGTCTTTGAATATCTCTACATATGGTCCAGGCGGTGGAAGTGACCTCTGTTTCACATCATCAATTATGTTTGTCATTTCCTGTAAATAACTTTGTGAAATCTGACCTGCCAACCCTTTCGTTGCATCCATTATATCTCGCCACATGTTCACGAAGTCGGTTTCGTCTATCTCAAATGAATCACAGCGATGGGACAAATCGTTCCTGATATCTTTAATATCAGTAATCCATTGGTCTTCTTGACTTGTTAATTGGAATAGTTTGGTCAATAAGTTGTATGACAACGATATATCAAAAATCTTCTTTTCAATTTTTGTTCCGGGTCGGAACAGACGATCATATTGATACCTGGGTAAATTGTTCTGAAGAAAGGATTGGCAACTATTAAGATAAGTATCTAAAGTAGGAAACGTACAGCCAGCCTTTACCAGCACACACTCCAATAATGTCTTTGTGGGACCCTCAAACAGTAAGGTCAACAGTCTGAAATAGTGATCTGTTTTAGTGGAGGACATCTTTCTGAAATTAGAAAAAGCAATTGGGAAATTGTGTGAGCATGACAAAATGCATCGTACCAAATTCGAGATCCACAATGTCTTCTGCACTATTTCAAATATAGGACATGTATTTATGTTTTGAACTACGAATCGAGGATATTAACAAGTTTTGTTTTCGTATGGAATCTGTTTAAAGACGAGCTGTGTTGCATTAGTCGATTGACCCTTCATGACGTCTAAATATAATTTGAAGTTTGGGCGCTTTATTGGTGGCGAGTATCAATCGGTTAATGAATGACAAATGATATATAAGCAATCCGACATAAAAACTGATGCCAGATTACACCTATCCGTAACACATGAATCACAGTGATATAACTGGAATATAATTCAAAGCAGCGTAAAACACTTCAAAATGTCTCATACGGGGGTAAAAGAGTTATTATTGAGAAAACATGTAAAAACGAGAAAAATGTTCATTAATAGAAAGTCAAAGGAACACATCTTGCGCCTACATTTATGGAACTAAACAAAGCTAAATATGGATTATTGACAAATGGATTCCTTTTACGCACAGTTTAAATCTGTTATAGATTGGATAATTTCGATATTCAATTACACTTTAAAGCTTGCGACAACATTCAAACTGTGTTATAAAGACTATACTTAATTTACTTGTTATATAAATTCGTTCACATACTTGTAAACGATTTTGATTTATTTGAACATAAACGGAGTATATTTTTTTTTTCTTTAAAGTTAAGCAATTTCAGGATAAAAACATTGAGGTCTCTCGATTTGAGATCACACTGACCTAAACTACATACATAGGTATATGTAGAGAGAACTCATATATATTAGATTCATTGCATAGTTATTGTAATAAATTGGGTCTGACAGCAAATAGTAAAAGAACCGTTATTATGGTATGTAACAATGAACGCCCAAGTATTGATCCTGAAATGTTTTATAACGGAATGAAATTAAATACAGTCACAACTTTTATATATTTGGGTGTAACATTGTCCTACAATGGGAAGTTCAACATGTCACAGAAAATGTTATCTGAACAAGCCATGAAAGCTATTTTCGCGTTGTATTCTTCATTTGGGCAGATCCCGTTAAAGGTGGGTGAAAAATTGAAATTGTTCGATTCACTTATTTTACCGATTTGTATAATGTATAAATCTATTATTCATAAAGCTGACGACGTAGAAAACGTACATTTAAAGTTTTTAAAACAAAATCTTGGTGTGCGGAAACAAACACCATCAGCAGCAGTATTCGGAGAAGTTGGAAGATATCCTTTACTTGTATTACGTAAGATAGTAAATTATCAAATACTGGAAGAAAAATCATAACATGTCGTAATACGCTATTATACATGAAAATGCACAGGGTAATATTGTAAATACTTTTCATAAATATATTAACCATTTACTGGATAGTCTCGGTTTATTATATATGCACATGAAATCAGACATTACCAATTCTGACGTTGAACTTGTTAATGGGCAGATAAAAGACAGTTACATTCAAAATTGGTTTTCAGATTCAGATAATTCTGCAAAATTACAATGCTACAGATCTTTTAAAAGCTACTTTGAACTAGAAAAATATCTCGATTGTGTTAATAACAATAATTACAGAATTACAATGACAAGACTAAGATGTTCATCTCACCATTTATTAATTGAGGAAGGACGATATAATAACATCCCTAGGGAAAGTACAATATGTAAAATGTGCAACTTGAATGTTATCGAAAAAGAAATATCATGTTATACTTATATGTCCTTTGTATCGTCAACTAAGAATCAATTTATTTCCAAAATATTATCATATTTGGACATGACTGTATAAATTTAAACAACTAATGAAAAATTATAAACTAAGTTTATTACGAAAAGCTAGTTAATACTGTACATATACATGGCCAATGCTAAACGCGAAACTAAAACAGTGCCATAGACTGATAGAAATCCGAAAAATGTTCTATTTTAAATCCACAAAATAAACCAATCTAAGTTTAGTCAACTTGTATTAGGTCTTTGATTTTAACTATACTATATGTATTGCTATACAATTGTTTATTATGTATATGTTGTAACAACATGTAAAATGTTTTGCAAATAAAGAACTTGAATTTGGACTTTTACAATACAATTTTTTGTTTTATTCCTAGATATTTTACGGCGATTTCAACATTATTTCAGTTATATCACAGCGACAGTTCACTTATTCGTGATTCCTGGGTAAAAATGTTACTACTATGCTAGGAAACTTGCGTTGCTCTGGGGCACTCTACCCTGACCGTTCAGTTTAAAATGGTGCACAGTCCTTTTGTAACATCGACCTGACGTTTGTTTCGTTTTATGGTTAGGATTTTATGTATCACTCACAAATTGGAATATGTTGCTTATTTTAATGTCAAATGCACGATTAATGTCAAATACACAATGTCCAATTTAAAAACAACATTCATATCGTACCTCGTCTATTTCTCAATATTATTTAAGTATCACTTTGCAAGATATTGTGAAAAGCTATGAGTTTTAAAATGTAATGTACGGCTCATTCAAGGAAGAGTTATTGGTGCGTACGTGTTAGCTCGTCTGATTTTTTGAAAAGAAAGACGAGCTAATGTCGTCACTTGATCGTCGTCGTCTGCGTCGTCGTCTGCGTCGTCGTCGGCGCTGGTTAAATATTTTAATTTCTTCAATTTTCTTGACTTTGCGCTTGTATGTTTTTTTTAATTTCTTGTATTTTTGAACTTTGTGTTTAGCTCAAAGTTAAAGTTTTGTTATTTTACTTTTTGTCTTTTACTCTTGCATTGATAGTCAAAGCAGAGGACAGCGAGACATTCAATGACGCGTAATTCTTGTTTGTTACATTGATTTCAATTTTGTCCCAAACAATAAAAACATAATGTCCTTCAACATATTATGAATATCTTAAATCAGAGATACTCAAAATAGGAAAATAGTAATATATTCAATATCTTTAGTTTTGCCTGTCCATGATTGCATACACAAGACTCAGGTCATGATATTGACTGATTGTGACAGCCATCCAACGGGAAGATCTTACTTATCATGTATATGAACTTGTATTTATTTCCACATAGTTAAACTTGTTTCAATACTTGAAAAATAACACTTGTGTGCGGTCATTATAATATGTAAATATTCTTTCCGAATTTGAATATTTTTTATATAAAATAAATAAAACGTAAAAGGATAATATCAGACGAGCGTCAGGCACCCGCGGGCGGTGCTCTTGTTTTGTATTATCTACTCGATTGATGTATATTTAATAACATTATTTGATTAGTAAGTTTCTTTTATTCATACTATTGATTGCGAAATGATGGGTTCACGTATAAAGGCAAAGTTTAACATTTTGAAATGACTCATATTCCTAAATTGATCACGAACTTGCAATTGTCTTTACATGTTCATAGTAGTTATACTGTTAGGTTTCTTTACTTTCGACAACAAAGATTTATTTCTATAGCTAGTCATTTGCTGCTGTGTTTTTCTCTTTCTGTCAACGCAACACATGTTTTAACACATGTCCTAAGGTTATTTGTGATTTCGCTGCGATGTTCAACATTCTTAAGTAACAACTGTGGCATTTAAAGTAGCAACACGATTTTTCTCACATTTGGCCCAGTGATCTAGTTTTTGACCAATCCCCTATTTGAAGCATACACATCAACTGAGTTTCAAAGTGATCAGAGTGTCCGTTGGATGTTAACTAAACTTGATATTATAACCTAGTATTTGACCGGACATGACCAAAATTTTAACTAAGCATAGCTAGTCATTTGGTGTCTTTCTGACAACGCAACCTTTTTAACGATGTTACAACAATTGTAATTTCATAAGTGACAACTATTGCATCTAGATAATCAACACGATTGTTCTTAAATTTAGCTTAGTTATCAAGTTTTTGACCGAACACAGTCCATATCAGAAGATGCCTTCAAACATGATCAAGTCACGAATCGACGGGCGGGCGAACAGCGATCGCTGAATGACTCAATATCTCACATGGGAAAACATGTCTTGTAAAATTGGTAGACGCGTAATGACTGGATGCCCACAGACAACATGTTGAGCCCGCTCTAAATGTTTTATCACAGACATAGTGCTCTTTTTATGCAGTTGCAACACAGACTGACACAAAGTTGACCTGATAACAGTTAATTATGCTTACGAACGTGTCAACAACTGGGAAAGAGTTAAAAGGGAACAGTCTTCTTTTTTGCAAAACTTTGTATTCACTTCTGCCATCATCAACATTTCATGGTGAACATGATGTGCCAAGTAACTTTGAAAATCGTATGATGCAATTGTTTCTCATTTTGACCTTTGACCTCTCAATGTGACCTTGACACTTAAGATACAGGCATGGGTCTTGAGCGCGACACTTCACCTCAGCATAATGATCATTCATGTGTGCCCAGTAACTTGGAAATCATAGGATGCATGGTTTAGATGTGTGCCGGACAAGGTACAGTCCTATCAAACATCACTCATTTTGATATTTGACCGCTAAGTGTGACCTTGACATCTGAGGTACTGGCCTGGGTCTTGTGCGCGATATGCTAACTGATCATGGTGAACGTTTGTGCCAGGTTTTTTGGAAATGCTATCATACATAGTTAAGATGCGAACGCGAACAAGGTACAGTCCTATCAAATAGTACTTAATTTGTTTTTTGTTTTTTTATCCCTAAGTGTGACCTTGACATTTAAGATACAGGCATGGGTCTTTTGACACTTCACCTCATCGTAATGATCATTCATGTGCGCCCAGTAACTTGGATATCATAGGATACATGGTTGAGATGTGGGCCGGACAAAGTACATTCCTATCAAACAGCTCTTATTTTTATATTTGACCTCTAAGTGTGACCTTAACATTTGAGGTACAGGCAAGTACGCCGCCTCATCATGAATAACGTTTTTGCGAATTATCTTGGGAATCCTATGATGCATGGTTAAGATGCGGGCCGGACAAGGTTCGGATAGATGGACTCACGTGCGTGCGTGCGCACACACTTACATACATCAAACTGCTATTTTGACAGCAATACAGAGCTCACCGTAAGAGAGCTCAACAAAAGTGAAATGAAAGAAACGATAATAATTAAAAGGCAACGGAGGTAGTTTGTGTACATAATATCATGGATCGAAACAGGGGTACACTACTGACAAAGGCTTCCTTTTACACAACGTTTTCTATCTCACTAATATTATCATCAAGACATTAATGAAGCCAACAGCCGAGTTAGAGATATACTAAATTCACGTTTAATTTTATCTAAAAATAGTACACGTACAGAAAATCCCGATCTATTTATATACAAAAGGAGTCTATTTATATAATTCATGATCAGTCAGTCAATTTGAGAATCCCAAATTCTTACATCACCCGATTTCCGAATTAAATTATCTCGAGTTTCATGTACAGGAATTTCTGGAGAGGGAGCTCGAAACTACATATTACTTCGTTTAGCTCTCTATAAATTAAGGAACATTAATGGAATAAATGTGATAACAGTGGCAAAAGGAGAAATTGTGCACTTGTCACAATGTGTTGAAGAGTCGTCTGCTGCAGAGGCGTTAGAAAGCGTCTATGGATATGTGGTAAAACACTTGCTTTGAACATTTACCTCACTTTGTTCATGGGTTTTTTATTAACGAAAACGAAAGGAGAAAAAACACTCACAAATACAGACTATTCGTATGTATATATGTATCAAAATGGCAAAAAAAACCAATCAGAAATGTCATGACTTACCACAACTATAATCCTTAGAACAGTATATACATATTTACATTCTAAAGGTCTTCATAATTGACGCTACGACTTTTTGAGTTAAGCTCCGCCCACCATAACAACTGTCGTTACGTTAGACAAACAAACAAGAACAAGTCGGCGAAAGTGGTGGCTATGATAACTTAACGCACATCACACCTGGATTTTAGCTCGACTTTTGAAAAAAACGAGAGCTATTGTCATGACCCTGGCGTCGTCGTAGTCGGCGTCGTCGGCGTGGTCGTCCAGTTAAGGTTTTTTGTTGGCGTCGGCGGCGGCGTGGTCGTCTTGTTAAGGTTTTTTGTTGGCGGCGGCGGCGGCGTGGTCGTCCGGTTATGTTTTTTTGTTGAGTTCAGCTTTTTTCTGTTTTCTCCCTATCAGTCGAGTGTCTGTGCCGTACGCGGTGCTCTTGTTCGCTATAAGGGCAGTACTATTTCATTTAAATAAAAACAACAAGGTTTTAAGTATTTAAGCGAAATGTATTTGCATGATGTCAGAACGGTTATGGATGACGCAATCGTAATTTTACAACAGCGAAGTGTTACCGGAGCCAGCGTAAGTCGGAGAAACCGCATACAGTCAGTGTAGTCTCGCCGTTACAGATTGCATTGTAACGTCTCAAGTCCATCGTAATATAACAAACAGCGAAGTGTTACCGGAGCCAGCGTAAGTAGTCGGAGAAACCACATCGTGTCAGTGTTGACATTTCAGCAGAGCTTTTCAATCGTACATGCCCTAACATGTCATAACTTCAACGCTTATGAGCAGCTAAAATTAATATTAAAATAATTAAAATAAGTTCGAATACCGCATGTAAGCCTTTAGCGCAATAATACAATACCAAACATTCAGCGAAGCAAACAATTCCTTCATATATACAACAAATCTGCAGCAAATGACTTTGAAAACATCAAGATTAAAATGTGGATAACCTTTATACAGAAAAGAATAATTGATAACATATTTGAAATTATTGTGACAAATTCAGAAACTCCACATTATGAGCTAATATTCCCATTTTGTAATAACGTTTGCAAAGTTGTCTGTTACAGACGCGTGGAAATTAATCCACGTCGAAATACGGAAAATGGTTAAATGTCACGTGACCAAACCAAAACGCGTAATCATCACGTGACCATATATCCCGAGGAAATAGTGAAATCGACAATTGACTAAAAAACGCGACCCCTTTCCCAACGATATGTCAAATAATCGTAACTTTATACATGCATTCCACGTCGAATAACATTCCTTTGTGAACAGAACCGTGTGTATTCATTATATTATTTGGTTTCAAGTGTCTGAAATCTTTAAATATATGTCATATTCACTCATGCGGGTCATAACTATATCGATTTACCCTTTTGCTTTTAGAT
This sequence comes from Serripes groenlandicus, assembly GCA_031761405.1. NCBI lineage: Eukaryota > Metazoa > Mollusca > Bivalvia > Cardiida > Cardiidae > Serripes > Serripes groenlandicus. The sequence continues at coordinate 4,435,537 of JASEVX010000019.1, forward strand.
AAACATTCTTTCTTATGCTGAATATTTTCCTACAAATGGTTTAATACTCATTATTTTCGATGGTTTGTACATGTTTATTTTGTATTTAAAGGTGGTGTTTGAAATGTACAAGGCTTTCATCTGTTTGGCAGATTACTTCGTGAATCTTTATTGGCATTGTTTATCATGTTTTTTTTGTGAATATCAAAATAGCGACAGAGTCAGTTTCTTACTTATATGAGATCTTATCTACGTCCCTGTTTATATTCAGATTCATATATATCCTTTAATAATTGATCACAGTTTAAATTAAAAAAAAGCCCATAACAATGTTTTTTACCTCGTTTCTTTTCATTATATTTTGTTTTTCCGGAAAACAACTAGACCCAAGATTGTAACAATGAGGGTTATCTGTAAGAACAAGTAATGGAAAGTCAATACCACCCTGTGGGTCACTTTTCACAACTGGAAATTTGAGGTATTAACCCTCATACAGACGTTTTCTGACACCTTTGCAACTTTTGGAAATATCGTGGCAAAATGAGAAATTGCACAAAACAAGCATATTTCTCATGTTGCCACAATAATTTCAACATTTTTTCCGTAATTATACCTTTCTTTATAGATATATTCCATCTTTTTGCCTAGATTAAGTATTATGCATTTTTTAAGTAGATATGAATTATGTTAAGACAAATATAGGAGGCCCTTGAAAGCAGTGTAGGAAGTTCTCAGATTGCTCTTTAAGTATAGAATGAACTTTTCTTGAACTGTTTTTGCTTTTCATATATGTAAACAGAATTAATGAATACTGATAAAATACTTTAAATATAGAAGAGTACAAGAATTTACCCGTGAGCAATTAATTTACTGGATGTTGCACATGTTGATATCATTTAAGCCTTAATGGTCAAAGGACAGAATTGCCTGCATTTATATTCAAGAATGATCAATATAAATCACTTTTAGATCAACCAAGATTTGTTCATGATTTTAAATGATCTCTTTTTGTTACATTTGTTATTAAATTAAAACAAACATGAATGCCTTTTAATCACTTAAACCACTATATTTCAATTGAAGCCATGCCTCCCCTACAGCTTGAAATACAACTGTAAAATTTCACCTGGAAGACAGTGGTGCAATGATGAGCATCTGCCTTTCAAACTAAAGGTCCCGGATTTGATTCCAGGGATTAGCGGATTCTGCTTAATAGGTTTGTCCACACTAACGACTCGAGTACTGGTTAAGTATACAGGGAGCAGACATAGAGCGTATTTGAGATCAGGTAAACGATTGTTAAGCAAGGATAGTTGTGGTCGAATCACAGCGTGGCCAACATTCTTTCGAACAATTGACAAATGTGCAGAGTGCATGATACAACCTTTATGATGTACGGTCAAGGTCACAATTAGAGGTCAAATGTCATATGACTATATTTTGTGTCCACTCCATAACCTTTGAGCCGCTAGAAGGATTTTGAAATAACTCACCACAAATGTTCACCATATTGAGACGATGTGTAGAGCTGATATTACAAATACTTTTGTTCAAGTTCCAGGTCTCAACTAGAGGTCAAAGGCCATTTGACTATAATTCGTGTCCGCTCCATAACTTTGAACAACTTGAAGGATTTTAGAATAACTCACCACAAACGTTCACCATACTGAGACAATGTTTAGAGTGGATGTTACAATTATTTCAGTTCTATGTTAAGGTCGCAAGTATAATCACGTTTGTTTAAGGTCAAGGTCGCAATAAAAGTAAAAGGTCACATGACTACATTTAGTGTCCGCTCAAAAGTGTTTGAACCATTTGAGGGATTTTGAATAACTCATGACTATAATTCGTGTCCGCTCAATAACGTTTACACACTTTACACGTTTATGAAATAGCTCACCACAAACTAAAATCATATTGAGACGATGTGCACAGAGTGCATGTTACAACCACTCTTGTTTAATGTCATGTGGTTGCGATTACAGGTCAAATGTCATATGACTATATTTTGTGTCCGTTTAATAATTTTCAAATCGTTTGAAGGATTTTTAAATAACTCACCACAAATGTTAACCATAGTGAGACAATGTGCAGAGCGCATGTTACAGCCACTTTGATTGAAGGTCAAGGTCTCGGTATTACAATCATTTAAAAATGCAACGGGGAAAACATATGTGTTTGCGAAAAAAATAACCATCAAGTTAAAATATGTTAAAATCTTTTCTTTATTTTGCCGGGGCAATTATTTACATATATACCCATCGTATTTGAAGTATAATGAAGTGTTTGCAAGGGAAGTTAGATACGCAACTCCCCTCGTATTCTGCTATCTAGTTAAGACATCAAATGTAGTTGTATGTATACATGTATAACGTCCTGTAACGTATATAAGTCTGAAAGATAGTATAATCCTTTAAACTTACTTATTACTAATACATTATTTATTACAAATACTGTTTAAAAATTATACTAGTAAGAATTTATATATATAAACTATATAATTTTCCTTCTCGACAATTTGACTCTTGATTTTGTTCTGTTCTATAATTCAATATTTAAGACATTCAATATTTTGACTGTAATTATTCTAGACAAGGGAAAACTTGATTAATTGAGAAATTAACATTAAAATACAGTTCTTCAAAATCTGTTCTAAAGAAAATATTCAAAAATGAAATTCTGTTCAACTGACTAAGGTGTTTTTAACAAATGTTATAACTGTTGTGTACACTACATGCTTTGTTTAAATATTCTATAACATTGTGGAAGTAGAACTCAAATGCATATATGAATGACTTAGGCAATGAATAGGCTGTCATCAAAAGGTGCAGGGATTATATGAGACGGACACCGATTTAGCCTTTTAAGGTCAGTCACGAACGCAGTGCAGTTTTTGATAAAAGGGCCATTATACTAATTAAAACTTACCGGTTTTCAGACTCCTAACCGTACAACTCTTAGAGCTGACAACATGCACTGACGTTTATATGTCTAGGACCGTAGAGGAGATACTAAAAACTTGAACATTCCGATGAGATTTCCATGTTTGCCAAACAGAATTTTTTTTGGTCCCTTTTGAGTGTTTAATTCGCAAAATCCAACAGAACAGCGAATTCTTGTTCATTTGACTGGTTTCGTCATATTACAAACGTGTACATTGTTCAGTACCGATTTTACGTTTGTTTGCACCATTCTATATGATATTTCAGTTAGATATTAAACATTAAATGCGTTTACGAGTGATGTATAAAGGTAAACACACAAGCTTATGGGCGCATCAATTGTATTCAATAGTTTTCAAGGAGAAACCCGACACAAGCCGGATAATTCCGCTAACCCGGCACAACGTGAAATACACCTACCGAGAGCAGAAAGGTAATCCTCGAGAATTCAGTTTTAGAAATGAATGTAAAGTGGTATACATCAAAGTGTGCTTTACTAAAAGGAAAATAAATATGGTATAGATTATTTTATCAATTATGTAACAGTATTAAAAATACAGCGTAATACATGTAACTAATGCAACACATGATAAAACCGATGCAGCAGTCAGAAGCATTTTTTTATATTCACATCTATGATATATAATCTTTCTTCGTGAGGAAAAAGCACTGCACGAGTTTCCGGAGATAAGGTTATTCAACATCTTTACTTAAGACAGAAACATATAGAAATAAAATTAAGAAAACTTGTCAGGAATATTTATTTATTTATTTATTTATTTATTGGGATTTTACGCCGCTTTCAACATTATTTCAGTTATATCACGGCGACAGTTCACTTATTCATGATCCCTGGGTAAACAAACCAGTACTAGGCTAGAACATGTGCCTTGCCCAAGGGCACTCCACCATGTCAGGAATATTACCGAGTGTCTAGTTAAATATGTCAACTAATGATAAAGTTCGCTTTTGCCTGTATTATCAACACATGCCAACAAACAGATTCGACTTCATGAATGTACAGACTGATCTTGATCTCAATTGTTCGCTGAATAATGGTTAATAGTTAACCATTTTCAACATACAGACGCATTTCGACGCATCTGTGGCAGACAACTTTTGAAAACAAAGCGTTTACGGAGACATTGCTCATAATGATAAATTTCTCCTTTTGCAATGTAATCGTTCTTAGTCAAACATTGTTTTTGCATTCATTTATAAAAAATTCCCATTTTTTTTGAACATTTTATTTTCTGCTTCAAAGTTGTTGTGTGTGGGAAAGGTTTAAGTGAATAGAATAAGTTTGTTTAACGATGCCCTGTGTATAAGACATGAATATCACACTTACCTCAGCGAAACAGGCAAAAGGGAAATGATAGTTTCAGTTTCTACACTGATACTATTCTTGAAAGACGTTACTTTCTATAAAAAACGTTACATTATCGCACGATATGCCACATAATCCCTACAAGCAAACCTTTGTTTGCGTAGAAACCAGTGTATACCTTCACCAGAATGCATTGGATATCATAATGGCATTGAGCTTAAATTCATTGTAAATATGTATAGAATGCACTGGAACTGTTTGATTTTATCATTTTTAATAGTTTGATCTTCTCTGAAAGTGAAAGTAGAGTATGTGAGAAACTAGTTTTCACCCAGCCCGATTGTATTCAAATTGACAGTTAATATCTTCGCAGGGTGAATGCTCTCTTGCACAATACATAACACCGCATTTGTTGAATTATTTTAAGGGTAAAGAAAAGGTTTCTCTTTTCAGTGATATCGGGTTACCTCCAAGTACACATTAAAGAACACGTCACATGAACATGTGCCAATCTAGGGTTGAAACATATTGATTTACATGGACACAAGGGATTGAATTTATTTGTTTTTTTGTGACCTTTTTTACATAACGTCGAACAATGAATCGCCGAAAAGAACAAACTGAATCTGCGCTTTTTTTAGGTCAACATATGCTGTGTCATTGTGAAAGCAATCATTAAACCTCACGCACCCACCCACTCAAAAGAAATATCGTTGAAAACAAATAAGTTTCAAGTTTTAATGCAATACTATTGCATGGGATAATAGAAAATAGACGAACGATTCCAATTTGCCATTTAATCCTTAAAAGGTGAGTCATTTCGCTAAAGAATTGTCATACTACATCGACGTTTAGGTTTGTATAAAGCTTATTTAGAACAAAATAAACCCTTTTCAATCACATCAACGAACTCGAACAAGTCCAAGCCTAATAATTTGACATACATGCATCATAACTAAGCATTATATTCCCATGATCCTTAGGTAAACAACTGTGAGTTAACTGAAATACTGTTGAAAACCGAGGCAGTTCTCAAGAAATGGAATAAGTATTATTTCGAAAGGATTACAATCGCATCAAATGTCGTCTTACAGATTAAGTTTGATATCGTGAAGATGTCTTTTAATATCGCTGTAATATATTGTTTGTGGAGAGAGAAGCTTTCTAAAACTACATAGGGTCGGGTTTCGTGTTACGTGTCTAAAACTACATAGAGTCGGGTTTTGTGTGACGTGTCTAAAACTACATAGGGTCGGGTTTCGTGTTATGTGTCTACAACTACATAGGGTCGGGACAAATCGTTCCTGATATCTATAATATCAGTAATCCATTGGTCTTCTTGACTTGTTAAGGGGAATAGTTTGGTCAATAAGTTGTATGACAACGATATATCAAAAATATTCTTTTCAATTTTTGTTCCGGGTCGGAACAGACGATCATATTGATACCTGGGTAAATTGTTCTGAAGGAAGAATTGGCGACTATTACATGTAAGATAAGTATCTAAAGTAGAAAACGTACAGCCAGCCTTTACCAGCACACACTCCAATAATGTCTTTGTGGGACCCTCAAACAGTACCAAATTCGAGACCCACAATTTCTTCTGCACTATTTCAAATATAGGACATGTATTTATGTTTTGAACTACTAATCGAGGATTTTAACAAGTTTTGTTTTCGTATGGAATCTGTTTAAAGACGAGCTGTGTTGCATTAGTCGATTGAACCTTCATGACATCTAAATATAATTTGAAGTCAAGTTTGGGCGCTTTATTGGTGGCGAGTATCAAAAGGTTAACGAATGACACGTGATATATAAGCAATTCAACATAAAAAACGATGCCAGTTTACACCTATCCGTAACTCATGAATCACAGTGATATAACTGGAATATAATTCCAAGCAGCGTAAAACACTTCAAAATGTCTGATACGGGGTCAAAAGAGTTATTTTTGAGAAAACATGTAAAAACGAGAAAAATGTTCATTAATAGAAAGTCAAAGGAACACATCTTGCGCCTACACTTATGGAACTAAACAAAGCTAAATATGGATTATTGACAAATGGATTCCTTTCACGCACAGTTTAAATCTGTTATAGATTAGATAATTTCGATGTTCAAGTACACTTTAAAGCATGCGACAACATTCAAACTGTATTATAAAGACTATACTTAATTTACTTGTTATATAAATTCGTTCAAGTACTTGTAAACGAGTTTGATTTATTTGAACATAAACGGAGTATATTTATATTTTCTTTAAAGTTAATCAATTTCAGGATAAAACATTGAGGTGTATCGATTTGAGATCACACTGACCTAAAATGCATACATATGTATATGTCGAGAGAACTCTTATATATTAGATTCATTGCATAGTTATTGTAATAAATTAGGTCTGACAGTAAATAGTAAAATCAAAGTACTGAAAGTACTGAAATGCGGAGGATGTTGGCTCTAGTGTTAACAAGTTTTCCTTCAATTTGACCTACTGACCTATGTTTTGACCCAACATGACCCATGTTAGAACTTGACCTAGATATCATCAAGAAACACATTCTGATAAAGTGTTAACATGCTTAAGCTAAAAATGCAGGATCCTAGTTGTTAACCAGGCATGACGCATATTCAAACTTGACCTAGATACCATTTAGATAGAATTCCGACCAAATTTCAAGCTGTGATCTATATTCGAACTTGACCTGGATATCATTAATACAAGCATTCTGACAAATTACAAACTGCTAAAGCAAGAATTGCGACCTCCAGAGTGTTAACAAGCTTTGCCTTCAATTTCTCTCTCTCTCTTTCTCTCTCGCTCTCTCTCTCTTTTTCTCTCTCTCTCTCTCTGAAGAAAATCTTCTAAATCTTCTAAATCATCAACTATATTATAAAAAGCTTCACTCCGGCTATCCTAATATGACGGAATCCATCTTGGCCAAGTGGTTAGCGTCGAGCATTTCGATTAGGGCGTTCCGGGTTTGATCTCTAGTCGGGGCGGTCCTTGCCTGGTACTTGTTTGTTTACCCAGAGATCGAGAAGTATGGGAAAATTCGTGGGTTTATCTCGTACTACTTCCTAAACAACCGTTTTAGACATTATGCCTTGAATTGTGATCTTGACTTTGAGCTGTAAACTAATCTGTCACAGAGAGCACGGTAATTACGACAATTTGAAGTTGGAGCTAAAGGTATTGAAAGTTCTGGCTCTTATAAGCTCGAACGTACGCAAAGACAAACACTCACGCAAATAAGCAAATGCACATATAGAGGCACGCACTTACACTGAAGTGACATTGTGAAGATTATGTCTTGCTCAATGCTAATATGCTCGTCAACAATTCCATGGCAACATGTGGAAATGAATTTTGTATGTATGGATATTTAACACTTTCCCACATATAGATATTTTCTTACGCCTTTGCAGCAAACGACATTTGAAATCGTAGTGGCACTTTCTCACATACAACAGATCTGCAGCAGGCGACTTTGAAGATATAAAAGCAGGCATAACTATGTTAAAAAATATTTATGAATGTAGGCATAACATTTGGATTTTTCCTTAGCTACACTGTTGTCAAAAGTCATCTGCTGCAGACGCGACAAAGTGCGTCTGCATGTGGGAAAGGATTGAATACGTATTTGCCTATTCAATACCATATAACTCTTTTTAAAATTAAATGTCTGATCTCAAATGTTCACGTCTTAGTAAATGACAATATGTCCCAATATATGTATACAAGAGATATAAGTAAAGCTCATCATCTTTTAAAAGCTTGTGCATCTTTTTGCGAAAGGTCTCCATAAAGAAAATCTAAATTTTCACACGACTCATTTGGTTGTCCCTTTGTTGGCATTGTTTAGATAACAAATAGAAAACTGTACATCATACCTACAAATAAATTCAGTACCAAATCCAGACATTAAATATAAATTATTAGTGCAACCAAATCAAACTTGGCTCTCATACAAATTTCCCCACCCATTTATTTCCAATGTATTTCACCACCTCGGTGGTATAGTGGTAGAGCATCCGCCTCGGGAGCGGTGGATCGCGGGTCTGATTACCGACCGGGTCATACCAAATACTTTAAGAATGATAGTAGTGGCTGCCCTCCTAGGCAGTCTGGGTGGTGGACTTAGCATTACGACGGACTGGCTAGTGTCAGGATAAATTGCAAGTAGTACTTGTTTCTTACCCGGGGATATTACAAACTTGTTGAAAGAGGCGTAAAACCCAAATCAATCAATCAATCAATCTAATGTATCTCGAAAAGAGTTTTATCATGCAAACCTATATTTAACATATCTGAAGACAATACTTCAATATCAATTCTTACTAAAAATTAATAACTTTTGATATAATGAGTGGTTTTCTTATATAACTTTAACAAGTTGATGTTCTTCAGGAGTTTCTCTATGTCTTTTTATACACATTATTATGACAAAATGTATTGCACGTTTAAGGAGTGCAAATGAAACTGCAAGGAGTGGACATAGACAAAGAAATAGCCATTTTAAAGGTCATTTGTATCTTGAAATCTAACAACAACTTTAATAAGAATGGAATTATAAAGTTTTGTCATTTTGCCACTTTCCTGATGCCGCCATGCTGCCCTGTTTTTCAATGAAATCAATATGACTTGAAAGGTTTTTATTGAGGGTCACTCAAGGAACACTTCTACCAAATTATCTTGCAATCGGACAAGCAGATTATGGAGGAAAAGCATTTCTAAAATTTGGGTATTTTTCTTACGTTCTGATGCCGCAGCAACCAAAGTTTTTCACAGAATGTATGTCTTTGAACAATTTTGAAGACCAAAGGAACATTCCTGTTAAGTTAAGTTGAAATTGGTCCAGTGGAATGGTAGGAGTTGTCATTTGTAGCTAAAAGTTCAATTTACCCATTTTGTGATATCGCCTGGTTGCTATGATTTTGTAACTAATCAATACGGCTTGAACAAATTCAAATTTCTTAAAATCAGACAAGCACTTTCTTAAAAATGGAACATTTTTACCAAATTATATTGGAATCTGACAAGCAGATTCGGAGGAGAAGATTTTTAAAGTTTGGACATTTTGCCCCCTTTCTGATGCCGCAGCTACCAAAGTTCTCAATGGAATTTAAATTTTTAAACAATTTGAAAGAGGACCACCAAAGGAACATTCCTGTGATGTTTCGTGGAAATTGTTCATGCGGTTTAGGAGGAGATGACGTTTAAAGCTAAAAGTTAACGACGGACGACCAACAGAGAGTGATCAGAATAGATCACCTTGAGCCTTCGGCTCATAATATCTAAAAAGAACTCTAGAAGCATGTCATCACCAAAAAGATTATGATAGAGTAACTTGAAATAAGATTGAGTCGCAGCCACATTTAAGAATTACAGCTTAAGTTAATATGAACTCTCATGTGGCAAGAGGGTATGCAAAAGTGATTACGTGAGTCAACTGTATCTAAGCAGTGATATTATAATCACAATAGTGTTACATGATGCTTTTAAGGAAACTAATCTAAGGTTACATGATGCTATGAACCCTTTCCCCCAAAAGACAATTCTGCAGCAGACAACCTTTAACATATTTTGTCAAAAAATAGAAAATCTACAATTGAATGGATAACCTATGACTAGAGTGGAAAACAATGTGGCAGGAGGAAAAATTGCTCGTTTTGTGCAATTTCTTCTTTTGTCACTGTTGTTTCAAAAAGCTGTCTGTTGCGAGGCGTCAGAGAGCGTCTATATAGGGGTAAGGGTTATGAATCTAATCTAGTATTTTCTACAAGCGGATCTAGGAGGGAAGTTGGATGGGACACATGCATGCTGTCCATAGAAAACCCATAATCAACCGTTTCAGACTTACAATGCAAAAATGTTCATGTTGGAGGACCCCAAACCCCCATTTCAGTAATAAATATCGGTTTTGGAAAAAGGGTGTTTGAAAAAAAGGTTTCGACCTTAACTTACACCCCCTCTAGCGTCTGATCCTTGATCCGCCACTGTATACAGTAAATGCATATATATTTACTCTTCAAACACATTAATGTATATCATTATTGCTGACTTGAACTCTTTACAATTCAATTATATAAAATATATCAAGTAAAACTGTAGAGAATACTGTTGAGGTCTTTTTATTGTATAACATGAAAATGAAAAACACAACATTGTGATATACAATAATTGTGTATTTCACTTTGTAGGGCTGAGCTAAAAAGTCAAAATAAATATGCAGAACAACATTAGAAGTCATTTTTAAAAGTCTTACCCCTTTCCCCCATATAGACGATATATGACGCATCTGCAGCAGACGATTCTTGAAAACATTGTGACAAAAGAAGAAATTGCTCAAAACGAGCAATTTCTCATTTTGCCACGATGTTTTCAACTCTTTTCAGTAATTATACTTTCATTATACCCCCAAAAAACAAAGTTTTGGGGGGGTATATAGGAGTCACTGTGTCAGTCGGTCGGTCGGTCGGTCGGAAGCCATATTTTGTCCGGCCCATATCTTAACTATGCATCATAGGATTTGAACGATACTTCATAGGATGATACAACACATTGAGAGGAAGTGCGGTGTACAGGAACCATAACTCTATTATATCTAAATACAGAGTTATTGCCCTTTGTTACTTTTTATTGTCCGGAGAATTACTTTATAACTAACAGATGGAATCTAATAAAACTACATACAATGGTAGAGCATAATGAGAGGAAGTGCAGTGTACAAGAACCATAACTATAAATTTACATAATTACAGAGTTATTGCCCTTTGTTACTTTTTCTTATTTGTAGAGTCTTGTCCAGAGCATAACTTTAAAACTAATTGTTGGAATTTAATAAAACTTCATAGGATGATACAACACATTGAGACAAAGTGCGGTGTACAGGAACCATAACTCTATTTTATTTAAATACAGAGTTATTGCCCTTTGTTACTTTTTCTTGTCCGGAGAATTTCTTAATAACTAACAGATGGAATCTAATAAAACTGCATACAATGGTAGAGCATACTCAGAGGAAGTGCATTGTACAAGAACGGTAACTCTAATTTACATAATTACAGAGTTATTGCCCTTTGTTACTTTTTCTTGTTCGTAGAGTCTTGTCCAGAGCATAACTTTAAAACAAATTGTTGGAATTTAATAAAACATCATAGGATGATACAACACAATGAGAGGAAGTGCGGTGTACAGGAACCATAACTCTATTTTACCTAAATACAGAGTTATTGCCCTTTGTTACTTTTTTTTTGTCCGTAGAATTACCTAATAACTAATAGATAGAATCTAATAAAACTACATATAATGGTAGAGCATAATCAGAGGAAGTGCAGTGTACAAGAAACATAACTCTACTTTACATAATTACAGAGTTATTGCCCTTTGTTACTTTTTCTTATTTGTAGAGTCTTGTCCGGAGCATAACTTTAAAACAAATTGTTGGAATTTAATAAAACTTCATAGGATGATACAACACATTGAGAGGAAGTGCGGTGTACAGGAACCATAACTCTATTTTATCTAAATACAGAGTTATTGCCCTTTGTTACTTTTTCTTGTCCGGATAATTACTTAATAACTAACAGATGGAATCTGATAAAACTGCATACAATGGTAGAGCATAATCAGAGGAAGTGCAGTATACAAGAACCATAACTCTAATTTACATAATTACAGAGTTATTGCCCTTTGTTACTTTTTCTTATTCGTAGAGTCTTGTCCGGAGCTTTACTTTAAAACTGATTGTTGGAATTTAATAAATCTTCATAGGATGATACAACACATTGAGAGAAAGTGTGGTGTACAAGAACTATAACTCTATTTTATCTAAATACAGAGTTATTGCCCTTTGTTACTTTTTCTTGTTCGTAGAGTCTTGTCTGGAGCATAACTTTAAAACTAATTGTTGGAATTTAATAAAACATCATAGGATGATACAACACATTCAGAGGAAGTGCGGTGTACAGGAACCATAACTCTATTTTATCTAAATACAGAGTCATTGCCCTTTGTTACTTTTTCTTGTCCGGAGAATTACTTAATAACTAACAGATGGAATCTAATAAAACTACATACAACGGTAGAGCAAAATCAGAGGAAGTGCAGTGTACAAAAACCATAACTTTAATTTACATAATTACAGAGTTATTGCCCTTTGTTATCCAAAAATGAACAAAACAAGAATAACCCGATCCATAACATTGTCCTTTTAAGGTGGGGTTTCTAAATATTTCACAACCTTTCCTATCAGGGCGGCGTTTGGGGGTATTAATCACATTCAGTGATAGTTCTAGTTTCTATAGATTTTCCGTGTTTTTCCTAAATGTGTTTTTTAAGTCGTCTGCTGAATATTTGCTGTATGTGGGAAGGGGTTTACTCTGAAAAAAAAAACAACCAAGAGATCCATGAAATAAATTCCAATGGTCGTCTGATTTCAACAATATTGTTGCGGTTCCCGTGACAGACAGGTAGGCGAAAGTAAAATTATGCTTGTGTTTTAATTTACTTTTTGTGTTGTTTGTTCTCCATATGTACAGATTTCATCAAAATTATCAAAACTGTCAGGATTCAAAAATAGGGTATGTCAAAAGTTTAAAACACTGGATCCACAACATGAATTCTGTTACGACTAATTCAAATAAACATTTTTACATAGGGCTATGGCAGTACCACCAGAGGGCTCTTACGATTGACCCCCCCCCCCCCCCCCCCCAAACACACACACACACACACTGATGATGGCTTGGGCTTCCCCAGTGACAATGTTTGATATGAAGAAATGTACCTGCCAAAATGTGCATAAAATGAGCAAGACATGTTATTGTATCTAGAGCGTGTTCCTATTAAGAAGCTGTATTCAAAGCATCATTGATTACTTTCCGGGTAAAAATCTATGTCCGCGTCAGAACCACAATGGCTTGCAAAGGGTGAACAGGGCTGCTCTGATTGCTGGCTGTCTGAGGTCGAGGCATTAGGGGGCTGTGTTGATTATTGGCTGTCAGGGGTCAAGGAATTAGGGGGCTGTCAGGGGGTCGAGGCGGTAGGGGGCTGTGTTGACAGCTGACTGGGTGAAATAACGCTTTTAAAAATAGCTTAGTTTGAAATAATTTCTTAACAAAGTAAACAGATCTATTTATTTTATTTTCAAAGATTCCCTTTTATTTACCTCTAAGCCTCAATTTGGCGTAATTTCATCGTATTCGTACATGTATTAGCTGTTTAAATGACACCTCCAAAATATGGCCGATTCTGCGCTGTCAGAACTTCAGTACTCGAAATTAAGTTTAACTTTAATACTTGTTTAATTCTTCTGTGGTTGAAATAGTTTACATGAATATGAAGTTTAAAGTGTTTTTGAATGTCTGCATGCTTTAGATTGTTAATATTTCGTACAAAAATTAGCCTAACTAGACCTTTTTCATTCGATTGTTTAGCCGTTAGCAGATACGATTTATTCCGATATAAATAGTATTGACCTTGCTACTTAAAATAGTACACCATCAAAAAACCCGATCTATTTATAAATAATGACCAAATTCAGGATCCCAAAAATTCAGGATCCCAAAATATTACACCGTCGAATTCCGAATTAAAATATTTCAATTTAATATACAAGCATTTGTGGTGAGGAAACTCGTAGAATTACATATTACATAGTTTAAACCTTTCCAACATACAAACATTTTGCAGTAGATGATTTTGAAAACATTAAACGGAAACTTGGAAACTCTCTATAAAATCAAGATTATTCATTGAATTAGTGTTAAACGTTGTGGCAAAAGAAATAATTGGTCATTTGCCACAATGTTTTAAAAAGTAGTCTGCTGCAGAGTCGTCACAAACAATTTATCATTATGAGCAAATCTTATTTTGTCATCGCCGCTGGAGTCGAGTGGTTAGCGTCGGGGATTTCGAAACCGGGTGTCCCGGGTTCGATCTCTAGTCGCGGGACCTCGGTCATGGTGGAGTGCACTTGGGCAAGGCACATTTTGTAGCCTAGTACTGGTTTGTTTACCCAGCGATCATGAATAAGTGAACTGTCGCCGTGATATTACTGAAATAATGTTGAAAGCGGCGTTAAACCCCAATAAATAAATAAATTATTTTGTTATCCTTCCAACTTTATTCAATATATAGATATATTTTCCTTTACAGAGAATGTTCAAACTTTCCCAAGATATGTTCAAAGACATCTGTAATAAACAGTAAAAACATTAGCCTGAGCATAGCTATATTTATCTACAAAAACGCGTTAAGGGAAAATGGAGGGTAACATATGTGGGATATATCATTCTACTGAAAGAGTTGTAAAAAACAATTCAAACAAATATAAAAGCAGTTTGCGTGAAGAATGTATAGATTACAGAGGACGAACACGTAAGCACATAATGGGTCTGCACGGTGGCAAAGACGGATCTTAATCTTACCTTGTTGCAAACTATCAACTGTCCATGAATTCAAAAAGGACGACACATTGCTTAATGATTCATTTATACTGAACACAATAAGAAACTACCGATTTATACACATAGTGTTTGTGGTGTTAAAGAAATCAGTGAGTAAGGAAAGAAGATATATAGTGAAACTAAGTATTGCGACAGTAACAAGGTAAAACTTACGGTTGAGTTTCACTGGTCCACCAGATAGCAGCACACACGTGTAATATCACACGAAATAATCAACTGCCTAGTTTGGTGGTTAACGTCTGACTGCTGGTGTGACAAATTATTGGCGGGGATCTTTGAGGGATGGGGTCGGTTAGTTACTATAAGAGGCAGTGGGCAGGGACATTTACGTAAGGGATATTATTAGACCATATTGTGGTTTCCCAACAGATAGGTAGTATAAGCCCTCGCCTGTGTAATCAGGATATATCGATTTCAGCGATTATGTTTGCTCTATTCATTGTCGACAACGTGAAACTCAAATTACACATGCATGACTTGTTGAACATGTCCCGTTTAGTATTCTATCTTTATTTTTACTTGTCTTACTAATGTTGTAATCAATTGAACGAATACACTTTAAAATGTGTACTAAAATTGTTATTTTCAACATTGTAGCACTTGTGTATGCCAAAAAACCCGATAATTTACGCGAACGTGCGATTGGCATGCTTGATGCTGGCATGTCGATAAAAGACGTTGCAAGTTATGTTGGGAGTTTTGGTCGAGCGATACAAAATATACTCGCACGATTTCGAACGACAGGACCTACGTCGTGTATGTCAGCGTCTTAATATCCCGTGGTCAAGACCGCTATATCATGAACACGCATTTGCGCAATCCATACTAAACTGCAAGTACTGCTGCTAACACACCTGGGCTTCATAATGTCCGAACAAATAACTCTTCCTGGAATGAGCCGTACTTTACATGTTTAGACTCACAGCTTTTAACAATATATTGTTCTGTGATACTTAAAGAATATTGAGAAATAGTCGAAGTACGATGTGAATTTTTTTCTTAAATTTGAGATTGAGTATTTGACATTAATTGTGTATTTGACATTAAAATAAGCAACACATTCCAACTTGTGAGTGATGCATCTTACTTGTTTTGTATTATCTACCCGATTGCTGTATAATTAATAACTTTCTTTGATGTGTAAGTTTCTTCTATTCATACTCTTGATAGCGAAACAATGGGTTCACGTATAAAGCCACAGTTTTACATTTTGAAATGACTCATATTCTTAACTAGATCATGAACTTGCCATTGTCATGTTCATAGTAGTTTTACTGTTAAGGATTATATACTAATACATATTAATTTGTATAGCTATTCATTTGCTGCTGTGGGTTTTTCTCTCTCAACGCAACCCCTTTATATGTAATAACACATGTTGTAATGTTATTAGTGATTTCGCTCCGGTTTTCAACATTCTTAACTAACCATTGTGGCATTTAAAATAGCAACACGATTTTTCTCAAATTTGGCCTAGTGATCTAGGTTTTGACCAAAATTGGTGAATTTACTAAAATCTTAAACATTCTTACGTGACAATTATTGCATCTAGATAAGCATTTTGATTGTTCTTAAGTTTGGCTTAGTGATTTAGTTTCTGACCGAACATGGTCCATTTAAGAAGATAGCCTTCAAATCATCAACTTTAAACATGATTAAGTCACAAAACGACGGGCGGGCCTGCAGCGATCGCTGAATTACTCAACAGCTCACATAGGAAAGCATGTCTTCGAGAATTGGCAGACACATACTGGCTAAATGCCCACAGACAACATGTCGAGTCTGCTCCAAAGGTTTTTGTCACAGGCATAGTGCTCTTTTTATGCAGTTGCAACACAGACTGACAAAATGTTGACCTGTAGCAGTTAATTAAGGGCCCAGTTAGTTATGCGCACAAACGTGTCAACAAGTGTGAACAGTCTCCTTTTATGCCAAATTTGTTTTCACTTCTGCCATCTACACCATATCATGATGAACATATGTGCCCATTAACCTGGGAGTCCTATGATGCATGGTTTCTCATTTTGACCTTTAAGCGCTCAGCGCGATTTGACATTTAAGATATAGGCCGGTGTCTTGAGCCGACACTTGACCTCATCATGGTGATCATGTGTGCCCATAGACTTTGGAATCCTATGATGCATGGTTGAGATGTGGGCCGGACATGGTACAGTCCTATCAAACAGCATTCATTTTGATCTTTGACCTCTAACTGTGACCTTGATATTTGAGGTACAGGTCTGAGTATTGTGTGCGAATGCCGTCTCATCATGGTGAACGTATTTGCCAGGTTCTTTGGAAATGTTAATAGGCATGGTTAAGATGCGGGTCTGGACAAGGTACAGTCCTTTCAAACAGTACTAATTTTGTTCTTTTACCTCTAAATTTAACCTTGACATATCTCGGAAATCCTATGATGCATGGTTAAGATGCGGTCCGGACAAGGTTCGAACAGATGGACCCACGGACGCACGCACGGACATACACCGTAACGCCATTTTGACAGCTAATAAGAGCTCACCGCAAGCGAGCTTAACAACAAAATGAAAATCAAAGAAACATTAATAATTAGAAGGCAACAAAGGTAATTTTTGTCCTTAGGATTGTGTCGAAACAGGGGTACAATACTGACAAGGGCTTCCTTTTACACAACGTTAATATCACAATGATGAAATTGTCAAGAAACTAAACAAGCCAGCAGCCGAGTGAGAGAAATAAACTAAATTCACGTTTAATGTTATCTAAATATAGTACACGAACAGAAAAACCCCGGTTTATTTATATACAAAATGAGTCTATTTATATAAATCATGATCAGTCACCCAATTTGAGGATCCCAAATGTTTAGATCCTCCAATTTCCGAATTAAATTATCTCAAAGAGGGAACTGGCAAAACCACACATTACATCGTTTCACACTGATAACAAATCGGTATCGGTCGACTTTGAAAACATTTAAACAAAAAACTCTCATTAGATTTAAGAAAAGTTATTGAATAAATGTTATAACAGAGTTAAAAGGAGAAATTGCGCATTTGGCACAATGTTTTGAAGAGTCGTTCTGCTGCAGAGGCGTTAGAAAGCGTCTATAGATATGCGGCAATACACTTGCTTTGAACATCGGCCTTACTTTGTTGATGGGGGATTTAAATAACGAAAACGAAAGGAGAAAAAACACTCACAAATTCATACTAATCGAATATATTTCCATCAGAATGGCAGAAAAAGAAATGACAAATTTACGGTATAAGAATCATAACTTACCCCAACTATAATCCACAGATCAGTATAAAGTCATAGTGAACTTTTAGAAGTGTCTACATAATTGTGGGTTCCCATGAAATTTTTGGTTTTCCCATGTCCGTACTTGTT